>JACGDI010005237.1:27812-67034 GCA_014898725.1 Jacaranda copaia | reverse complement strand
GGATAGTTTGTGGGGTAGGGTATCCACTATATTATATATATGTATTGTATATTAGATTATATATTATACTTATATCTATTATATTGTATATATAATAATATATTATCTATTTCTTTTAATTTTTTTCAAAGATGTTATAAATGAGGGACATGATCATCTATTTACATGTATAAATGCATGCTAAATCGCACACACCCTAGCGCGAATGACACTAACCTTCCTAGAGGTGCTCATTGTATGATTTTAGAAAATACATGGGGTTTTTTGTCAATTTTTATTTTACAAGGAGTTATGAATCAATTTCAAATATCACAAGGCGACACTGTGCAATTTTTTTGTAGAAATAATATGGAAACTAAACACTTTATGAATTTAATAAATCAATATTTTATAAATTGAAAAAAATGAAGAAAATGAAAAATAGCCAAATTGTTGAATTGAAAGTATAAATATTAATAAAAAATTGTTGCTCTTGTGGAAAAAAATGTTGCATCCATAGGAATATGCACAACAAGTTGTTTATCACTGGGCTTATCATCTCCTATAAAAGAATATATGCTCAATAATAAATATTTAAAAAGAAATAGGTAATATTGCTAATAAAGTAAAAGAGCTTAATCAACTTATCATCAACATCATAACCACAAAATCAAATTCTAGCACAAATTATTTAGGTTTTATTTTAAGACATAATTTTTAATTTAATTTGTCATAAATATTTATATGTAAATATATATTATATATATAAGTATTAAAAAAAAAGGGTTCCTATGGGTACTCGTGGGCCGCGCTAAAAAGTGACGGATAAATTAGGTACAGATAAAATTACCCATAATTTTTTGAATTAGAAAAATAAGACTCATTATCCGTATTTTTTTGAGTACCCATGAATACCCACTAGTTTGGGTAAAAAGTTACCAGGTCTAATTACACACATTTAGAGAGGAAATGGAACTCCCCAAACTACCTCTAAAATTCCAACTCAATACCAAAAACCCTTCGGGCATAAATCGAGAAATGGTCCAAACCCTCAAGTTTTTCATATTCTTTTTTCCCATTATATGCACATACATAATATTTATTATATATATTTTCATCTTACACATATATAACAAATAATATTTAATTCAAATTTCTTTCTACTTACTAGATAGATAAGCAATTGATTCGATATCAACAATAAAAAATATTCTTCAAAATGTAATTAAATATACAAATAATTCCCAAAATATTTTTACATTTTACCAAAAAATATACAAAAACATATTATATTTATCAATCCAAACACCAAAAAAATGTAAGATTCCCCTGATACTAGAGTGTTTGTCATTATGATGATGGTCAAAATTTTGAGTCGTTCTTCAGAATTGCAAACTAACAAATTTCGAAAAGGTCTGCTATACAAGTGACTAATAGAAATCAATAGCACCGATATGGAACCATATATATTGTCTAAAAATTAAGTAATTCAATTTTTGTGTCCACTTATCTTCACACCATTTTTGATATGAGGATTTTGATGAGAAAAGAAAAATATTAGAAAAAAAAAAATTGAAGAAATCTAAAACTTTAAGTTTGTTTGATTGTTAAAAAAAAACAATAAAGAAAAATATAGAAAGAAAAGGGGCGATGAATGTGTTAAAGAAAGAGGGATAAGTTAAATAGGTTTTTCCCCCATTTTCTTCACTATTTTGTGAGGATGATCATTTTCTTCAAAAATATTATATTTTTCCTCTAATTTTCTTTTTTCTTTTTTATTTTTTGTATTTTCCTTACTGATGAAGTTGAAAGTTGTTTATAGTGAAAAAAGGTGGTGTTTGGGATAATTCGACTAGGGAGATCGAATGATCCAACAACTAAATTTCTCGGGGTTTGAGATCTACAACAACAACAAACATTAAACTAGCCGAGATGCCCCCAACGAAGGCACTCCGACACTCAAGTTAGTTCTAGTTGAAGGAAGATAATTGAACAGAATATTAGGAGCTTAGAGTATATTTGGCATTATCTAGAGTGTGATTGGTAATGAGGTATTTATAGCCTTCTTCTGAAGTGTAATATATCGAAGGTGCCCCTATTAGGTATAGAGGGCTCTTGTTTTTGCCAAGGGGCTAATAGTCATTTTTGATCCCAGCACTATTCCAGGCGGCATCATCTTTTGCTTTTCAGGATGAATAGTACTATTGGCAAGCGCCTCCCTGCTAAAATTGGTGGTAGAGACTGTACCAGCATACACATGCCATTAATGCAGAGGCATGCTGCTTGCTAGAACATTAATGCGACCAAGATATGAGTCGATGTCGGAGTGAAGGATGGAGGTCGATAATGGTCAAATGGACGGGGCGGTCGACTAGAGGGATAGTTGAATAGGCCAAGTGGCTTGAAACCTCCAACTAAATGTGGTCGAGAATAGTTCGTTCGACTAGATGGTTGTGGTCAAGTGGTCTAGCCCAACTAGGCCCATAATTGACATTGGGCTATGCCTATTAAATGGGCTTAAGCCTGTTGGGCTACCTCATATCATGAGTCCCCTCCACTCACAATTCTGATCGAGCTTGTCGATGAGTAGGAGCAGGGAGTATATAATTGAATGACAATTTTGTGGCGGTTGTGCATGTTTGATCCGGATTCTGTCCACTCAATTGGGGTTTTTAAATATTTAAATCGAATTTTTGAATTCTCAACCATAATTTTTTATGGTTTTCACACATTTAATGCATTAGTTACACCACAAAATATAAAGCGCCAAGGGCGGCAATGTAATTATTGCTGCTGCTTGGGTTCTTGCGTCCAAATGCCTATAAATATGGGGGATGGATACATCCACTTACACTTTTGTTGAAATCATTTCTGGTCGAATTCTTGCCTGTCAAGCTCCCTAAACCCTTCGCGCGCTTAGAGTTTTTAGGATATCTACTGTAAGTTTTTCTACTTGTTTGATCTTTTCTCTCATTTTTGCTCTGTGAAGATGTCTAGTGTTTTAGATAGCGAAAACACTAGGTCTAAGGGTGTAGCATTCCAAGGGAAAACTGAGGTTGAGAGTGCGTCAGAGAGTATACATGAAGGTGGTCCTAATAGTTCCTCGAGTGACAACTTGACCTTGAGCAGCTCGAGTAGCTTGAGCACTGAGAGGGCTACCTCTGGGGATAAAGTTGGTCCCAATGAAACATCTGGGTCTCGTGGTTAGTTATTCACGCCAGACCACTATACTGAAATAGTCTCCAAAATATCCCCAATAGACCTAGTGCGAATTAGGGAGATGTACTATATCCCTGAAGAATATGAGCTTATAGTGCCTGGGGCTCGGGGTAGGATACATCGACCTCCTAGAGAGATGCATAATGGTGTTCGAGGAGGGATTGAGGTGTGGCCTTAGGTTTCCTTTAGCCTAAGCAATAGGCGACCTCCTGGTAGGTCTAGAGGTATACATAACCTAGCTACTCCCCAATTGTTTTGCTATCCTTTATAGCTTTGTTGTATTGATGTATTTGTTCAACCAGCCAGCGTCCTTCACCAATATTTTCAACCTATTTCATTTACCAATATCTTAAAAGTCGGGCAGCACAGAAGAGTCTAACTTTTATTACCTTACAGCGCGCCTGCATCGAAAATTCTTAGTATCCCTTTTTTCCTCGTATAGCCAAGAGTGAAAAAAATATTTCTTTTATGTATGGGGGTTGGGGGATTCTAACATTCCGAGAGGGTGGTATGGGACCCTACGGAAATGTCGAGAAACAAGACACCTAGTTGGCCTAATATCATCATTAGGGATCTAGTCAAATTTGGGCATATAGAGGCCTCAATTTTGACTGAAAAGAGGTACTTAGTGTTGGCTGGCTTATCGCTAATCAAGCTTGACCTGTCTGTAGGTGATCGACTAGGTAGAGATCTTTATCAATTGTATTAACTTGTGATTTTTATTCTTTTTGCTCAATTCTAATGTATTTTATTTTATCTTTGTTAGTAGATCGAAAAGAGACAATGACTAGAAGTTGGGTAGAAGCTCAAGCCAGGGCCCTAAGGAATGAAGAGTGCTGTCGAGTGGCTGTTACTCAATGAAAGGCCCCCACTGCAAAGCCACCACCTCGACAAGATTGACTTTTGCTCCCACGGTGCCCCAAATAGATCAGGTGCCTGAGATCCAATTCACTTTACTGGAAGAGCCCGTGTGAAGCAGCCCCATGGGTTAAGGCAAAAAGCAGTTACCGAGTAAGGAAGCTCAGTGCCTAAGAAAATAATGGGTGATAAGGGGAAGCAGAAAACAGCGACAAACTATGACATATTTGGAAAATGTGGGGATGGGGTACTTTTCCAACTTCTTTGGCTGCTATTGGCTCATTTTGGCACCGACCCCAATATAAAAGTGACTGACCCGATCTCCATTCTTCAAAAGGGAATGACGGGAGATGATATCTTAAAGTAGATGATCAATGGGCTCTTCTTAGTCACTAGCGCAAGCTTATGAGCATGAGTTAGGTCGGGGCTCTTCGAGCACTGGCGTACCATTGTAACATGGTGAGTATGAGGTCGACTATTTTTTGTCGAATTCGTTTTCCATAGTTATGTTGTACATTGACACTCTTATGTTTTAGGTAGGCCAAATGGGGTACAATATCTTTCGCCAATCAGAGTTGGCATTAGTGGATTGGGAGGAGCTACAAGGGGGAGTAATGTGGAAACCCTCAAGGTCCAACTCAAGTTCTTCTAAATTTAGGTCAACCAGTTGATTAAACAGGTGGCCGAGCTCAAGAAGCAGCTAAACTCCAAGGACCAACAGCTCATTCAAGCAGTTGAGGAGAGGAGTCGCATGGACTCAATAATTAAAAAGGCTCACTTGGACCTGTAGGTGAGCTACTCCTCTGGTCAAGCGATAGGTCACGCAAAGGCTACCGAGGAGACGCGAGAGGCCTTCACTTGATATCTCCCCATAATGCTGTGGAAGCGATGGAGTAGTTCATCTTAAGCTCAACTTTTCAGGACATGGGCGTAATTATATTACTGGATGATGCTCGCGAGGTATTCCACAGGGTTGGGAAGTAGCTTGAGTGCATGAGTTATGCTTTCTAATCTGGTGAAAAGAGCAAAATAAGCCCTGTGCTCAATTATAATTTGTAACCTTACCCAAAATTGGAAGAGGACGGGATCGATTGGGCTGGGGAGAAGGATACTGTGACCAATGTGCCCACTGAGCCCTTAACTGAAGCTTACAAAAAAAAGGCTAAAGTTGATGCGAGGTTGGAGGAGTTGGCCAATGAATTCACTTTTGCCAAGGACCTTGTTATCTAGTTAAGGGAGGAGCAGGTCGACATAATGCAGTACATGCTGTGTTTGACTAACTTTATGACTGACGTCGCAGGGCCTTCTCAACCACCCCAAGCCTTTTTACCTCTTGCATGCTCACTTCTGGAGCTTGACATAAATTAGCCAGAGGGTGACTAGGCTGGGTCTAGCCAAAGTTAACCTCAAAGCTTGCTGCTGCTTTTGTCTTTCTTTTAGTTTTTGTTGGTTTTCTTTTTTTTTTTGTAGAATTGTAACGAACCCTTCAATGAGTGAAAGATATTTTTCATATTTATTTTGTTGAATGAACTTGATGCCTATTATCGAATGTAATTTTATTATCGCGATAGTATGGGGCAGAGTTGTTGAAACTTTATTCATATCTCGAATTATGGAGACGATTACAATATAATTTTTAGATGTCAAATTTCCTCAGGCTGATGGTGTTCCATGGGTGAAGGAGTTTATCCCCATCCATATTAGCAAGTCTGTAGGCATTATGATTTGACACTTTGACAACAGTATAAGGTCCTTCTTATTTTGGGTCGAGCCTACTAACGTTATTGGGGACTTTCACTTTTTTGAGAATGAGATCTCCGACCTTAAAATGGCTTAGCTTGACCCCTTTATTATAGTTCTTGATCATCTTTGACCTGTATTACTGTATAGTGTTATACGCTTCCTACCTGAGATCATTGGTAGTCTCCAGGTCGAGCTTTTTCTCTAATATATTTCTAAGTGGGTGAAAGTAAATGACTCAAGCTGTGTGTTGAATGAGCTTTGAGAGAATGACTGCCTCAAAATCATAGACCAGACTATAAGGGCTATGACCTGTGGCTATTCAGGATGTTGTCCTGTACACCCATAGAACTCTGGGGAGGTCGTCTGCCTAGTTTGAGCTAGTATCATGTATCCTGGCTTTTAGATGGTCAAGAATTATTCTATTTGTTACCTCCATTTGGCTATTCAATTGGGGACTACCAATTTAAGTAAAGTGCTTGGTAATCCCTAAGGTTTCATACCAATCTCTGGTACTCTTGCTTTGGAACTGAGTTTCATTATCTGAGATAAGAACCTTGGGAAGACCAAAATAGAAGATGATGTTCTTTCAGATGAAACTCTTAATGGCTATATATGCTATCTTGGGAGCAACCTCAGCCTTGACCCATTTGGTAAAGTACTCGACTGCTACGATAATCAATTTTCACTGGCCTATTGACCTTGGTAAAGAACCCAAAATGTCGATCCCCCATTAGTCAAACAGCTAAGAAATTTAGACATTGACCGTGGGTATGGCAGGTTGATGCAATGTGTTTGAATGGACTTGGCATGACATACATTTTCGAGCAAAATCCATTGAGTCCTTCAATAGTATCAACCAAAAGAATCTGTACTTGATTGCTTTGTGTGCAAGGGATCTTTCACATAAGTGGTTGCCACATATGCCTGCGTGGACATCTTGTAATACTTCAAGAGCTTGGTCGAGATCCAATACCTTATGGGGGTCCAAAGATCGACCTCTTATATAATTAACCATACTCGTTGAGCGCAAACTTCGTAGATTGTTCTTAAAGGTGTTGAGCCTCATTTTTGTCCTTGAGGATAGTGCATTGACCTAAGTAGAGTTTGATTGGGTCCTGCCAAGAAAAAACTATCTCCTTATTATTTGCTACTACATTCTCCTCGAATGGTTCGATCGACGGCCTATCATCATATAGAAATGTTATTTTTCTATCTCTCGTACCTTTGGTTGAGCTTGCAAATTTTGACAGGTTATTCGCCCACTCATTCTCAGATCAAGATACTTGGCTGGGGGTGAACCTTTTGAATAACTGTTGCAACCTTCTGACCTCTGCCAAGTACCGGCTCCTGCCAATTACTGGCTCATTGTCGAGTCTTTAGCTTCAAATTTTTATCAACCTATTGGCTACTAACTAAGAGTCTGTAATCACAACTAGGTGTTCGATACCTTGATTAAGGGCCATCCTCATTCTAATGAGGAGGGCCTCATATTCTGTCTTATTATTCATGACCGCATAGTCTACTTTTATAGAAAAACTGTATTCCTCTGCTGTTGGGGATCAGAGAGCCACTTTTACTCCCCTTTCTGATGTGGTCGATGACCTATAAACGTACAAAGTCCAAATAAGAGGGGCTTCATAGTTCTTCTCAGGCAAGTCAATTTGTTTGGTGATGGAGTTAGCTAGAACTTGTGCTTTGATGGTTGTTCTTGACTGAAAGATAATGTCGAATTCTCCTAGCTCGATGGCCCATTTGGTTAGCCTTCCGGATGTGTCAGGTTTTGATAACATTTATTTCAATAACTGGTTGGTCAGCACTATAATGGTGTGGGACTGGAAGTATGGACGCAGCTTTCGAGCCATGGTGACCAGTGCCAAGGCAAATTTCTTGATCTCCAAGTAATTATATTCCAATCCTTGGAGTGACTTGCTAGAATAATAGACTGGTCAATGGTTGCCATCTCTTATCAAAATCAAGATTGAGCTGACCGATGCTTCAAAGATCGCTAAGTGTATCTGAAGTTCCTCTCCCAATTCGAGTTTGGTGAGTATAGGGGGCAAGGACAAGTACTACTTCAACTCGACTAGCGCCTGAGTACAGTGTTTATCCTATTGGAAATTTGACTTCTTGGCATTCATAAGAATTTTGAAGAAAGGTAAACTTTTATCTGCCAATCTCAAAATGAATCTGCCTAAGGCAATAGTTCTTTTAACCAGCCTTCGAACTTCTCTGACTGTTCATGGACGAGTGATGTCAAGGACTACTTGAATTTTCTATTGATTGGCATCAATACATCACGTTTGGCCCCAGTATATTGCAGGGCTTGAATGGGTTAGGCTGCGAGGTATACATATTCTTTCAATTCCTTACGCTGGTCACATCTAAAGCGTTTAACTCTATCGCGCTGCGGGGCTTGATTAGGTCAAATGTGATAGTCAATGGAGTTAGCAATTTCCTCCCTTAACTCTGATCACCCCATCTTCTTTTAGGGGCATCTAGGACTGGCTTCATGTCTGGTTGGTGGCCGCCTAGACTCTTGGCGACCACGGCTATCCCTAGGGGACCTTTCTTTCTGTGAAGGTGATTGTGAGGTGGTACTGCCAGTTGGGGCTAGCATAGTAGTGTGCCTGTTTAATGCGGTGAAGAGCTGGATAGAACTTTGAGTAGAGATTTGCTCGCTTATTAACTACAGTAACTGGGGCATAATCAATGTCACAACTTGCTCCTAGGGGGCACTGGGGCATGGGGAGTGTAAAACCTGCAGGGATGGAGAGGGAGGTGGAGACGCGGACCTCCTGTTCTCCTATCTTTCATATGTAGTTCTACGTATGTTCACTATTTTTTCATGGCAATCTCAAGTTTCCCATAGATGGCGCCAAAAATGATGAGATTGAAAGTCGTTTATGGTGAAAAGAGTGGTGTTTGGGCTAATTTGACCAAGGAGGTCAAATTATCCAATAGCTAAATTTCTCGAGATTTGAGATCTGCAACAACAACAAACGTTAAACTAGCCAAGGTGCCCCCAACAAAGGCACTCCGACGCTCAAGTTAGTTCTGGTCAAAGAAAGATAATTAAATAGAATATTAGGAGCTTAGAGTATATTTGACATTACCTAGAGTATGGCTGGCAATGAGGTATTTATAGCCTTATCCTGGAGTGTAATATGTCGAAGGTGCCCCTATTAGGTGTAGAGGGCTCTTGTCCTTACTAAAGGGCTAATAGTCATTTTCAATTCTGATACTATTTTAGGTGGCATCATCTCTTGCTTTCCAGGGTGACAGTACTCTGGTCAGGTGCCTCCCTGCTAAAGTTGGTGGTAGGGTTGGTGACAGAGACTGTACCGACAGGCATGTGCCATTAATGCAGAGGCATATTATTTATCAGAACATTAAATGTGATTAGGATATGAGTCAACATCGGAGTGAAGGATGGAGGTCGATAATGGTTGAATAGATGGGGCGGTCAACCAGAAGGATAGTTGAACAGGTTGAGTAGCTTACAGCCTTTAGCTTAATGTGGTCAAGAATAGTTTGCTTGACCAAACAGTTGTGGTTGAATGGTATAGCCTAACTGGGCCCAGAACTGACGTTGGGTTGTGCCTGTTAAATGATCTTGGGCCTGTTGGGATACCCCATCACTAACCAACCAAATAATTAAAAATGCTATACTTAATATTTTCTTTTCTTTCCTGCACCAAAATCCTTGAATGAAACATAGTGTTGGCATTGCTCTATCAAAAGTGTTTCAGCTATTTTCGACTTCCATAACATATTATTTCATTTGAACTTTCACTTATTTAAAGTATACTTATTCTAAATATATTTCGCCTAACAGAATCCCACTGCCATGGGTGAATTAATAAGAGCTCGTTTGCTTAGTGTGTTCGGATTAGACATGATACGCATGATTAGAATAAATAGTAGGTTATTATGCATCTTATCTAATATATGTTTACATATTTTAAATAACTTGATATTCAACTTTAATTGTTTTGCTTGGCATGATTATTCTATTTGACAAATTATAATTTATTTCCAACTTAGGTTGGAGAATATATCACACCCCAAGCCCTTGATGTACAAGCCAATTTTGGCCTTAAATGTGTGACATGTCCTAACGGTTTCAAATGCTTCTAAAAATGAACCAAACATTGAAATTATTTAGATTGCATATATATCATATAATATCAAAGCAAGCAAATGAACTCTAAGGGCTTGTTTGCTTGGCATATAGGATTAGGCAAGATTCATATACTAACGATATATAAGCTAAAAATGATATCCGATATCATGTAATCTATTATTTGCTTTGATTTTATAAATTGGTAATATCTCACACTTTATATTATATAATGTTTGGTTGGCAAGCTTGCTCAATGTGATTACACTTTGTAATATCCAAAATGTCTTAACTTCTAGAAAGGTAAATTTCCAAAATATGGTTGCAGAATTTGACGAAAGGTATTGAGGTTAGGGTTTTCATACGAGGGGTAAGAATGACTTTTTTATTGCTTATCATATTAGATTTAAAATGATGAAAAATGGATCAAGCTATTTTGACTTGATCCATAAACCAGCTTGATCCATGATAATATGTCAGGTCACAAAAGTATCATAGACCATAAAAATATAAAGCAAACAAAATATAAGGTTTAAAAATGTACCTATACCTTATCATGCAAAGTAAACAAGCCCTAAGTATTAACCACATCCAAGGAATATTTGAAAGACCAAAACTAATTACTAGGCACGAGATTGGATGATGATGATGATGATGATGATGATGATGATGATGATAATAATAATAATAATCATAATAATAATAATTTATTTATTTATTTATTATTTCACTATTCGACGATCAAACTGTACTTTCTAGCATAATTTCTTAAACTGTCTTGGAATTTTAACTTATTTTTATATCTCAAAGAAAATTGAGAGTAGTCGAAGTTGAGAAATCCAAAGATAAGAGCCTGTTTCGATTTATTTTCATTTTCAATTTTTATTTTTATTATCTTTAAAAAATTGGAAAGTAGTTAACCGAAATGAGTTGAAAATGAATTTGTATTTGAATGAATTGTTGGAAAAGTAAGGATTATATATATATTGGATTTAGTAAGTTGTAGGTAGAGAGAGATAAAATTAATGGAATCGAGAGATAAGATATATAGATTATTGTGAGAAGCTATACAAGATATTGAGGAATGTATTTTGAAAATGAAAATGAAAATGATATCGAATGAAAATGTGTAGATGTGTTTCATTTTTAGAATAGTAGAAAATATGAAAAAAAGTTTTGAAAATGACACCAAACGAGTACTAAGTCTTTCCTATTTCTTTCTAGCGTAATAAAATTCTTGAGGCCCCCTTATCCTATGTGATAGAATGAAAAATGATTTATGAGATTTGTGTTGAAATGAGTGATGAAATTAAATAAGCAAACAAATATCATATGTACTTCATATATATCATATAACAATATATCCTTTATTTCAAAATATAAAAAATATCCTATTACAAGTGTTTAATTATTCAATATGAGCTATACATTCATAAATTCAAGTGTTGGATTTATTTGAGCAAATATAATTTGTCCACGAATTTAAATAGTTTAATTGAATTTTATTTTGTCTCAATCTCTATGACATAGTTAATTTTATTTTTATCATCTTTAATTAAACTAATTTTATTTTTATAACAAATTTATAATCTAAATAAATTAAAATAAAATATTGAGTTTATTCAAGTAAATGTCATTGAATGGGAAGTGAATAAGGATATTAGATATAATTTATCTTAAGGTTACAAAGATATTTTAGACATTCTCTTAAATAAATATTAAATGAGGTGAGATGAGCACATCCCATCTTTGAAGCAGGATGTCTCCTCCTATAATGAGTAATTTCAATACTGAATCAAAAAAATCATATTACACTTCCATTAAATGAAGTATGCATGATTTTAAGATCAATAAAATAATATATTCAACTTAATACCTTAAAGTAATGGGCCCTAAATTCACAAGCCTATTCTTTAATGCTTCAGTTAGCATTCTTTTCTTTTGCCTGTGCATTAATAATATTATTCATTGCATTTCCTATATTCACTATTCATTCAATGCTCTTACAAATGTTGGTAGATAATACTCCTGCTGTGAACTTATATATATTCTCACTACTTCCAACTTTTTTGCTAGCTATATTCTAAATGAGAGCGTCCATTTCATAAACTTGTTTTTTAGAAGAACATCTCCACATATAAAGTAATGATTTAATACTATTAACTTACAAAGTACTATTTTGAGGAGACAAATACAAATAGTAGCAAACACAAAATTTATATGTTTTCGCTCTTGTCTAAAATTTTATGTCAAATCAAAAGAGATGCATACAAATGGGCGGATGGATTACTTTATTTTTTGAAGCTCATTTAACATATTAGATGACATTACTAATGCTATACAGTTTTTTCATTCAGACTTACATAATGATTCATGATGATATCGGACAATCCCGCTGACATCCAACGAGGTTGGCTTAAGCCCAATAAGTAGTACATCTGAATAGGAATCTAAAGAGGTTCTAAGCACCAGGATCCACCAGAATCTCGAGCTGAAGCTATAAGAGTAACTGGAAGCTAGAAATGGCTTTATTAGTTAACGAAGTTGAAACTCTCTGATTATGAGTTGAGCCCAAAGCAAATGTCAACCTGTGAGTAATTAAGGAGAAGGCTTGGTTTAGGGATGGCCAAGTACGTGTTGAGTTGAAGTCCCAGCCTGTAGTGTCAAGCCAAAAGATGTCCTAGTTAATGCTTAAGAGAAGGGCTGATGATGGAGACAATATAAAGCATGACAGCAAGGATCAGACAGAAGCCTCGCCTATATGATCAAGCTATGGAGTAACTGTCGGGAGACTGGAGGCCTCTGGCTAGCATGAAATAATGTAGTTATGAATGTTATGGGATAAGGGGGTTGCAAAAGCTTTAAAAAAGAAGTTAACAGACAGTGCGGAACTTCTTAACAATTTTAGGACTCTCCTTTCTATCTATCTATCATATATATATATATATACACACACACACTAGAAAGGGTACACTACGCAAGGCGCGGTGCCATGCCCGTCGAGCTATGTAACTAAATTTTTTGTATTCTTGTTAATCTTTTTAAGGTAAGAAACTGATAAATTGAAACATAGTAATATATTTATTGAAAGAATAAATTATCCATACATTTCTATGCAAGAAATTTGCTAGATTATTGCAAAAGTCCATGTAAGATAATAATAGATTCATAATATGAATATTGTTACAAAATTATAATAGTAAAAAAAAAGGTAACATGAAAAATATTTGGTAATCATTTTGTTGTTTATGTGCCCGGACAAACTCATTCCATCCTTCAAGAATTCTACTATTTTTCATCCAAGTTTTCCACACCTTATTGCTACACCTCACGTATATGTCATTCTTGACATAACTTGTTAAAGATATAGTTGGACCCAATGGCAAATTCTGTAACAAATTATTTAGAATAATCAACACAAGAAGCTCAACATAATTATTATGCATGTAAATATGAAGTTTAGGAACACAATTCCATTCACCATTTGAAACATGTTCTTTGGGCATATTAAATATGAACTCATTCCTAAAAATGAATTACAAAAGAGTTAGAATTTAATATTCTAAAGCATGTCAAATTTAGAATATTTTAAATTACTAATTCAGAAATGTTATACTTGGAATCTCTTTGGTGCCATCACTGGTGTCTATGGCTCAATGCAAAAATGAACAAAAGAAAGCAATATTTGTAAATACAATATTTATATAATTCAATTTCTCATAAAAAAAATACAAGCAACAAATTTTAGGTACAATTTAATATATTTATTGGCATCATCATCATCAATATTTATGTGCCTTTCTTTAGTCTCTGTATTTAAATAGATAGTACAAAACAAGAAGTTTAAATTTCAAATAAAATAAAAATTTAGAAATAATAAAAAATTATTTAAAGTAATTTTAAATTAATTATAAACTCACATCAACAAAAAATACCAGATAATCCGCACGTCAAAGTTAGATTTTAAATATAGAAATTACACATTTAAGGGGTCAAGAATGAGAAACATTAGAAGATGCAAGCAAAAAAACTGTTTACATGGAACCAATATGTAAAATAAGAGTTCTTCATGCCACTAAAACATATCTTGTCATACTGACTAAAAATAAAGCCAACAAAGAAGACATGAATGGACAATATTTAGATCACAGAAAGACATAGGGGAAAAAGAGACATGAGCTGGAGAGTGAAACTATCAAGCATGCAACTCCTCTGACTTCTAACATGAGTTCTTAATATTTAGCACTAGAACCTACTTTTCATGTTTCTTCAAGAATTATCTTTGATTGCTAAACAACTCACTCAATACCACAAGCCACAATCTAATACTGATCTGTTTCATATTCCAACACACAAGAACAAGCTTCCCAACGTTGTAGGTGGCAAGACTCCACACAAGGAAAGCAGAAAAGAAAATGCACAAGGGTATAAAACAACAATTTACTCTCTAAGCCTTAAGCCCTAAAGGGATTATCAATGATATGACTGTCTTTATTGCAGAAAACATGATCTTCACAATCATGTATTCATTGGCCATGGTTACCATTCAAAGAAACAACAAAGTGAGTTGCAAAAGCATATAACATGGGAGATTGATTGACCACCTCCTTTAGAGTAGATACCCAAGCTCTAGCAGCAGCAGGAGTTTCTGCACAAAGGAAATAGTTTTTTGTCTGCAGTGTCCCAATATTTGAAAATTAAGGTAAGAATTGGAAAGTCCAAGTGCTATCAAGTAAAACAATATAGGAGAAAAAGGAAAAAGAAACAAACAAATTTCATATTTCATAAGGATGTAAGCACAATTATTAACCTATAATCAAAATGTATTTGCTCAAAATAGGAAAATGCAATTTGTTATGTCATAAGATCAAACTGAAAAGAAGGAAGGAAAAAGAAAAACACTAATCTTACTTGAAATTCATAGAAGAAATTAGTACAATGCTGTTTGCATTAAATATCTCCAAACTCAGTTGACAGATTGTCCACATCAAAATAGGACCTCATGAGCTCTGCACTATCTTTGTTCTTTGGGTAAACAAATTTCACCTTCTAGAATTTTTTGGGGTCCAAAAAGCATTTAACCACCTGCATTACAAACAAAAGAAATGATTGCATCCCAAATTTCTAGTTTCACTCATAATTTAGTCTTCCATCCAAAACTAACTTCAGAAAAAGCCATTCCAAAATGCATGATCTTATACATATCAAGGAATGTGATGTCAAGAATTATGAACTAAAACAAACCTTCCAAAATGCTTCAAATGTGCATGGGGGTCAGTACAAAAATGCTATGGCTAGTCTCTTGGGGTAGTGATTTTGCAGTATATTGACAGTATCTCTAGCAGATTTGATAAGGACATTGGTGCTCAAAGACCATCCTATGAATTCTATGAGCCAAGCCATCTATTCTTGACCTTCTGGAAGATTAAGTATGGTATTCTCAATCAGATACACCAGATGTTTGATCTAGTTATCCAATGATGTCGTAATCTGAAGCATACAAATAGCAAAACTTTCACAAGCCCGTTTCATTTAAGATTGAAAAAAAGCAAAGAATCAATTATGCTATGTTTGGATCTAGGATTTTGACGAGGAAAATACTAAGGAAAACATTTTTCAAACTTCAAATGATGTATTTTTATGCTTTGATATTTAAACATTTACATTTTTCTATTCTTTTTCCTCACTAATTTCCTTAATCCAAACATAGCATTAGCGTATAGAGGTCTCTCAAGTACCTACATTCCTGGTTTTCGTATAAGAACAATTTTACCATGACAATCATGAAAGTTTGTTCTATATACTTTCCTAGCCTCGGCTTCAACTGCAACTTCATGCTAGCAACAATCATCGTATATATATTCACAAACAAACTTGGTATAAGGCGAATAAATTGAGAATTGTAAAGAGAGGAAAAGAGAAAAAAGAATTCATCTCTCTCGAATTTCTTTAGGTTTATAATTTGACCTCCATCTCAATGTCTCTTCCAATATCTTTTTTGATTTCTCGACATTCCAGTTCAAGCTTCCAGATACCTCCTCAAACATGCATCAGTACAGTACTACAAACTGTGACCTGGTAATAGTCCCAGAGAAGCTCTAAGTTCGTAGACCTATGGAAAAAGGAAAAATGCAATCAGATCATTCTCCAAGCATTTGATTAGTGAAAAAATAGGAAAATTTAAATTTTATTTGTGGGGAATTTTGTTATTACCTTGCACTCTTGTTGCAACTCAACAGTCTCATCATGCTGTGAGGAATTACTCTTGTGGAAAAACATGATGCTTCCTCGTTTCATCTAGCAAACTGAGCTTATCTATCACCACAAGCATTGCATAAGGCCAATTGAGTGCAAATTAACTACACAGAATAACAGGAAAAGTAGCTAAACAGATAGATTCAAGACAACACTCCTAGGATCGAAGATAACTTAGATGAATCATTTTTCTTTCTTAAATTTGATAAGCTAATCGATCAAATTTGCTATTGATTTTTTAGCAATTCCTCAACATGCAAACTGTTGGCAAATGCTCAGGTAACTCAATCATATAGGTGCACACATTAAGACATCTACACAACCCACATATACCAATTAAAATGTAATTTAAATTCTACATTTGATTCAATGTGATTTACAATTTTTTCTCTTTTTGATTAGGATTTTGAGGATGGAGGGTTGCTAATCTTTAATCTAAAATGAAAATAAATGTAAAACACAAAAAAAAAATTGATGACTTTTTTCATCAATTTCCATGATTTGGTTAGCTTACTTCTCAAGATGATAATTTTTAATTTTTGTAACTAATGTTCATCTGGGGAAAAAAATGAAAAAGAAAAGAAAAGAAAGAAAAAATAAAAGAAAGAAAAAAGAAAAGAAAAATTTTGCTGATTAAAAATCTTCCAAAGATCGAAACTTTTAACTTTCTCGGAGAGCCACACAAATTGAAGCATCATTAGTCTCAACTTAGTCAAATTTCATTGAACCAACAATCAATCAACAAAAACAACACACCCTTGAACACGGACCAAGCATTCTCAATTGAACAATAAAAAAAAAAAAAAAGAATGTCCCAATGACACTATATATATACAATATATATAGTCAACCCAAAAGAAATAAAAAGATAAAAGAAAAAATGAATTCCATACCCTGCCAGAGAGTTTGAATTTCACACAAATAGGCGATTAAGGGTTGGTGATCTGGTTGCACGTCCCCAACACGTATTCTCTTAGGCTAAGCAATGACCATAGGTTTTTCACGACATTAGCCCTCGTTGGGTCAAGCATCGTTGACTAATAAAAGTGCAAATTTCTAGTGTTGGTGTCGCTATAGGACATTACATTGCTGAAGGGAACGCCGTAGTGGTTAAGTGTGATGAGGACACTCCAGAAGCCCTGGTTCACTAGCCACTACACAAATAAAGGAGCATCTTTCGGGTCGAGCATGGATAAAGGTAGGCTCACATCTGACAAGTCTTGACAGGTGATCAAGAAGAGTAAGAAACTACGAAGAATGATTTATCTGACGGTAGTTTCATGTTTCTTGAAGAACACAAACAAGGCAGCATGTTGTACAACCATACAAAGCACAAATTACATAAAATGACATCGTATTGATGGTGTATCATAGAAAAATAAAAACATGAAAGGGGGCACACGCCGTGGCACTATAGCCACACGTATCCCCCATTATATTATATAGTAATATATCGATGTAACCCCTCGCAGTAGTTGTAAACACCTAAGGAAAAAATACTATACTTATTGTACCGTTCGCTTACTTTGTTGATTTAGTATTAATTAGGGATGGTAAATTGGGTTAGAATCATGGTTTCAACTCAACCCACTTAATTTTGGGTTGGATTGGGTTTAAAATAATATGAGTGGGTTTAGATTGGGTTCTAATAATTTTAATGTAGGTTGGGCTCAAGCAGGTTCAATTGGGTTATAAATTCAAATGAGTGTGAAATAGGTCGAAGATGAATTTTAAATGGTCCAAGTCAATTTCACCCAAAATTTGATAAAAATAAAAAAAATACCCATCCAAAATTAACATGCTCTTTCATTATTATATTTTTACTTAATTATTATATTCTCAACAAACATTTATGTAAGTAACTATAATTTTTATATATAATTTGAGTTAGAATTACTTTAATTACATATCATAATTTATAGAATATATATCGATACTAGAGAGGTCACAATTTTTTTTTATTTTTTGAAAATAACATCATTTTAAAGAAATAGAGGTGGAGGTTTATTATGAAAATTTCAAAACTTGTATTTAAGATTACCTTTTGATGAGGGTAAAACTCATCAGTGTGTATACTTAGGCTGATGTCCAAATATATTGACCAAATGAAAGGTCGAGAGATTTGTTTGAGGGGTTATCAGGGTCAAATATTGTAACCAACGGCAAATGTCAGGCTAGTTAAAGGGCCCTAGACTAAAGCACTTCGACGCTCAAGTCAATAGTTTACTAGGAGATAGAGCAGTGAAGTAGAAACTTAGGGCGATAATGAGCATACTTTGTTGAAAGCTGGCAATGGGCTATTTATAACTTTCATATGATGGTTGATATATCTCAGATGCCCCTGTTATGTAGGAAGGACCTTGTCCTTGTTTGATGACCTCCATGTCATTTTCAATATATGTACTATTTTTAGTGGCTACCTTCAGCTACTTAAGTACACTGAAGGCATGCACTAGTTGACATAGCTAACAAGGAACAATATTATTCGTGGCATGCACCATTAATGTAGTGGCACACCGCTTGGTAGTGCATTCAATTCATCTAAGGGTCTATCGTCTCTCTTCGATCTCTTTGGCAGAGATAAACACCCTACAAGGTATTCATTCGGAGCTTAGCTGGTATAGTGCCATGGTACCATAGCCACATAAATATTATCAAGTAGTGGAGATCTTATCATAATGGTGGTTGACCATAGAAAGGTCGATCAGGACATGCTTATACTCTCCTCAACAGATAAAAGTCATAAGGTTAGTGATGGTCGAGGATCTGCATAGCCCATGAAATGGTGAGTTGGGCACACATCTAATGGGGTCATTCTGAGTCAGCTATGATTCTAGTCGAGTATTATTTGGCTGGGCTCATAGATTAGGCTATCCCATATTATAAGTCCTTATTTACAATTTTGGTTGAGTGTTATTAGGTTAGGCCCATAGATTTGGCTATCCCATATCATAAGTCTCTCCACTTCCCAGTTCAAAGCAAGGTTGTTGATGAAAAAGAATAGGGAGTACATGATTTGTAATATCTGAGGGCACTCGACTAAGGTTCCATGGAATCAACTAGGGTTTTGGTATATTTAATGTGTCTATTACGTTAGGTCATGTGAAATGCCAAGCGACGATAGTGCAATAATTGTCATCGTTTGGGGTGCTACGCATTGGGGCTTATAAATATGCATGGTGAAAATCTTCATTTTCAATTTTATAGTGTTTGTTGAGTCGAATAGAGCAATTTACTGCACTCTATCCATTGTGTTCTACTTTAGGCATCCAACCCGTGTAAGTTTTTCAATACCTTAGAGTGAGTTTTGTTATTTAATCTTGAGCATACTATAGCAGTAAACATATCAAGCATTTTTAGTGATAACGAAGGTAGTCGGGGGTGCAATAGTGAGGCAACCAGGTCAAATGTGGTTTTGAATGGTAGTAGGGATGGTTCAACTAGTAGGTTAAGTAGTTTTTTGAGCGACAACTCAACTTTAAGTAGTTTTATTGATGAACGGATTGCTACTGGGGCTGAGGTTAGGCCGAGCAAAACACCTATGTCTTGTGGTCGGTTATTCACTCCTGATCACTATAGTAAAATTAGGTAATAGGTGACCAAAAGGGATTTGAACCTCCTTAGGCAAGTGTACCACATTCTCAAAGAGTATGAGCTAATTGCACTAGGGCCTGAGGGTAGGATGCATCAACCACCTATCGGTTGCGTTACTGTGTTTGAAGATGACCTCAGATGTGGCTTAGGTTTTCTCTTACTCAGCTAATAGTCAATCTCCTGAGGGGCCTCCAAGTCTATATACCTAACTTTTTCTAAATTGTTTCTCAACCATATATAGTTTTGTGGTCCTAATGTATATTTATAATCATCCTCCTATATTTGCAAATTGTAGCAATCTTTTTCACTTCCCTATGTCCCGAAAGTCAGGGAGTACCGAGGAGTTAGGCTTTTATCATCTGATAGCTCGTCTTCATCAAAAGTTTTTGGTAACCCAAGCTTTCTCCTTTGGCCAAAAATGGAAAACTCGCTACTTTTATGTTCGATCCCTTGGGACGTTAGTTTTGGCATTCCTAGGGGTTGGATGTGGGGGCATGTTGAGATGCCTAGGAACTAAACCTTAATTTAGCCCAACACCTTTATATAAGATTTAATCGAGTTTAGGTAGATGGAGGGGTTGGGTTATGTTGAGGAGAGAAATCTTGTGTTGGTGAGTGTGTTGCCCACTCAACTTGACCTGTCCACAGATGCGTGATTAGATAGTTGTTTATCTATGTACCTTTAACCATTTTTTCTAAACTTTTTAGTTCTGATGTACTTTTGGTCTTTTTCCCTTACAAATTGAGAAGAAATCATGAGTTAGACATGCGCTCTGACTTTGTGAATAACTTCACTTTTGACATTAGGGATAGCAAAGTCAATGTGGCTGACTTCTTTCCCCATGGTGAGCACCTATTCTTAGTTGATTAGGGAGGGCCTTCTTGACCAACACTTGCTATGGAGAACGAGCAAGAAGCTAAGGGAGCGGGCTCAAGTTGAGTGCCTTTTAGCCCTTTTGTTTTTTGGTCGCCATGCAAAGGGCTCTAAAATGCCAAACATTATAATTGGATGTTTTAGATTTAAATAAAAGACCATTTTTAGTTTATTAATGTGTATTGCATTTTGCGTTTGTTGGAATGTTTTAAATGTTATTGAATGTCAAAACGTTAATCAACAATATCTTAGCTGGACGCAATCCCTGATTATAATTGATATAATGTAAAGTTCATGGTTAATTTAGAAATCGATTAGTAAATGAATCATATGAACTTGTCTTCAACTATAAGGTTGAGTTCAATTTTGGGCAAGAGGCTATAATTAATTATTAAGAATAACATTGAGTCGATTGAGGAATTGATGGTAGGCAATTGATATGTTTATTTAGTTTTACCTAAGGGCATCATCCTTTAGTCGACTGTGAGGGTCGACTATAGATAGCTGAGGCATTTAATTGGTTGGGTGAAATAGCCTCGCATTAAGGTTTGAAGCTTGTTGTTTGGTCGACTGCATGGTCAATTGTAAACAATCACATTGTTTGATAGGTTGGGCAACAAAGCCTTGTATCATGGTTTGAAGTTGGTTTTTGGATTTATTACATGGTTGACTGTAAACAATCACGTCATTTGGTAGGTTGGGTAATAAAGCCTTGTATCATAGCTAAAAGCCGATTTTTAGGTCAACTGCATGGTCGACTGTAAATGATCACATCATTCACTTTGTGGCTTGAAGCCGTGATTTGATGGTGTAAGCGAGTAGCTGTAGAAATGAAAGCAAATTTCATTTATTTGAAATGATATTCTAACATAGAGGGGTGGAGGGCTTAAGCCTCTTTATACTTAGAACTTTTTCAAATTTGTTGTGTTCCACAGTCGAGGGAGTTTGTTCCTGGTCATGTTTGTGAGTTGGTTTGGAGTACCATATAATATTTAGTAACACTAACATAATAACATTTTGTAATATAACGACACAAAAATAGTATTGTGACAGTTGTAAAAACTACCAATATAATGTAATATTAAGTTGTATTTGATTAAAAATTGACAAATAAGATAGTAGTATCTTTAAAAGTATTTAACTAATGCAACTACTTTTTTATAAAAAAGCTACCCATATTTATTTATAGTGTCATTTGAAAAAATTGTTCCAAAATATTTAGTGGCACTATCTTAATGACATTTCAAGATGTAGTGACACATTAAAGTAATGATAATAATTGTTAAAAAATGTCACTATAATATTATTCTTAGTGACATTTGACAAATAAATGATAAATAAAAGTGCAGTATTGTATTAAAATACCAACTAACTATATGTTAAAGGTTTATAACTAATCACTACTTCTTTTTTTTTTTTTAAAGTATATTACTCAAGACTTAATTAAAAATTACCATAAAAAAATTGAAGCATAGGTATTACTAATAATGATATGCCAGATTAAAAATCAAAGTGTTTAAAAGTAAAAACCCAATAAGATTCCAAATTAATTAAAAAAAAAAGGCCACTAAGCCCACCAAATTAAGCCTAATTAAGATGGGTTCACAACATAAGTGGGTCTAAGCCCACCAAGAACCTTCATATAAAAACCAACTTTCATATAATAAAGACGCATCGAAGGAATTACTTTTTCAACTCTAGCTTTAACTCTACTCAATTGTATTCCAACAGCAGAAGCCTAATACTTACTGATTTACGGAAAGGACTTTACCCTATTTTCATACAACATAATCTAGCTTTGTTTATGAGAAACTCTCTCCTACAAATAAAGTGCTAAGAAAAAAGAAAAGATTCTGAGCTATAGACTCCAACTCCCTAGTGACACCTCGAGGCGAGAATGCAGAGAATAATTGGCCGAACATATAACCCCATCTGGCGATTGAGCAAACACTTGGTGCGCCCTGACATTGAAGTCGTTACTCACACAACAAGCTTCGGCACTTATAGAACCAACATTTTAGATCACTCAGGAAATGCTATTGGCATTCAAGAAAGATGCCACTATACAAGCTATGGCCAAATAGTAGCTAATATGTTGATGAGCATTGTTGGTAGGAGCAACCCCAATTCTCTCACTAGAGAGAGGATTGAATGCAAGACAACAAGGAGTGAGGCACTACCCCTCTGCCACCTCGACAAGTGGACATATAGTTTTCCCTTTAAGCTAATCAATCCCAATAGTTACCCACCATAGCTAAAGCACCAAGTTGCTCTACCATCCCTTAACACTTGGTGACCTTCTAAAGTGAGTATTCCCTTTGGCTATCACTTTCCCTAGGCATAGCCTTCTCTACATGGTCATCTTCATAGAGTCACTCCCCGATGGCATGAAGGTTAGAGTTTCCTAGAGTTCGATGGTATGATTGACCCTTAAAAACACCTGGATAACTTTTTAGTTTAAATGGAGCTCTATAATTTAAGCAAAGCTATCTACTACAAAGTGTTTCAAATAATGATAACCAACTACGCCATGACATGATTCATTCAAATGCCTATTGGATTGATAACTGGATGGGAGTAATTAGTAAAATACTCAAAATGATGGCCTCCCTATTCACCATAAAGCGAGAGGATGGAGAAGGGTCAAGGGAATACGTCAGTGGACTTGTCCAAATATTTCATGAGATTCTACATCTCAACTAGGAGTTTTTGCACAACATTATTGCATATTATAGTATTGAAAGTTCCAAGAATCCATAATGGGGAAGCTCCTGCCACCCTTGAAGAGCTCTTCTTTTGAATAGAGAAGTGCATTACTTGAAATTAATTTGAGTAATTGAATATATTATATATACTAAAAATATAGATTACAATAATTTAAAATATTTTCATTAACAATGAATAGAGTTCATTTAATTAATTGGTCAAACTTTAGTCCATCAAGTATTTTTGATAAATATTTTCTACAATAATTGAAAGAATGCTTGGGCTACTATATTTTAAAATTTTAATTTGCATTTATGAAAATTTATCTATAGTTTTTAACAAAGAAATATACTCTTTATTCTATTAATGGTAAAATCTAAGTCATGAGTTCCACTGAAAAAGGTAATTCCAAGAGATGGAATTTCAATTATCTCATAATAAAATTGTATTTATACCACTTAAGAACGTCATTAACATGTAAGCATAATATGAGCCATAGATGTAAAAAATTGTAGTGGAAACATAAATTAGAGTTTACCTGCCACCATTGATATTACTTAAGTTTTCTACTATTAAGCCTTCTCCAAAATTTGATTTAAAAAAAAACTTTCTACAATTCCCGGCTAAAGTGCTTTTAAACCCACCATAATTTCTTTAACTGATGGTATAAATATTCAAAAGATATAATTCTTAGGTTTAGAGACCGTAACCTATATTTTATATATAAAATTTTCCATCAAGACACTATCTCTCAGTTAAGTGGGCTTAGTGGGTAGGTGGTTATTGCAAAACATCACCCATCATGGGGCGGTTATACAGACCACATCTAGATGTGGGTATAATCATATTATAACTAACATTTTCCCACTTGGTCCGTATACCATAATCCTTAATTCCATGAGTACTTATGCTTAAAAAGAAAACATAATACATGAAACATGGTGATATGTCCTCTATGAGCGAGTATTATCTTTGATGTAGTACAATGCATTATGTCTCTTAGCCCATATAACTTAATGAATAAACCTTATGTTTATTCAGCATCCAAACATTAATGATATTTCTCGAACTAAACGTGTGCACAAGAAAATTCATATGAGAAACATCATAAATGGAGTTTGATTAAAAACAATAAAGTTTGTCCTTACAACAAAATTACATAGAGGAATCAAGTCCTATTTTAGTTACATGTTCCTTGAAAATCTTTGGTGGCATACCTTTGGTCAAAGGATCAACTATCATCAATTCAGTACTAAAGTGTTCAATGACCACTTTCTTTTCTTTAACATGTTCCCGAATAGCTAAGTACTTGATGTTGATGTGCTTGCCTTGACTATTACTTTTATTATTCTTAGCTATGAAAACACTAGTTGAATTATCATAATATAACCTCAATGGCTTAGAAACAGAATCCACAATTCTAAGCCCAGACATGATACTCTTCAACCATACACCATGTGAGGTTACCTTAAAGCTAGAAATGAACTCGGCTTCCATAGTAGAGATTGAAATCAAAGTTTGCTTTGCATTTTTCCAAGATATAACTCCACCGGCTAGCATAAAGACATAACCATATGTTAATTTTTGTGAATTCATTTAGCAAGCAAAGTTTGAATTTGAGTAGCCAATTACCTTTAGATTATCAATTCATCTATACACAAGCATGTAATTTTTCATTCCTTGAACGTATGTAATCACCTTCTTTGCAACTTTTCAGTAATCCATACCTGGATTACTCTAGTATCTTGCCAGTAGTCCTACTATAAATGCAGTGTCAAGTTATATGCAGACCTAAGCATACATAAGGTTTCCAACAGCAAAAGCATATGGAATGTTTTGTATATGTTTTTGTTCAAGTTGATTTTTTGGGCACTAGTTCAAGTTGAACATGTCACCCTTCACAATGGATACTATACTTGGTGAATAATCTTTCATCTAAAACCTCTATAAAACTTTGTTAACATAGGTTTCTAAAGATAAACCCACAATTTAACAAGTTCTAGCTCTATGGATCTTTATGCTAATGACATAAGATACCTCACCCATATCTTTCATATCAAAATTTCTAGAGATAAATAGTTCCACCTCATGTAACAATCCTTTGTCATTACTGGCAAGTAAGATGTCATCCACATATAAAACTAAGAAATAAGTCTTACTCCCACATATCTTTTGGTATATGCATTTATCCATGACATTCTTTTCAAAACCAAATAAAGAAATCACATTATAGAACTTAAAGTGCTACTGTTAGATTTCTTAAGCTTGCAAACTAATGTTGAACATCACTAAAGGAGAATTCTTCAGGTTGTTGTATGCAAGCATCATCATCTAGATCACAATTAAGGAATGTCATTTTCATATCCATTTGATGCAAATCCATATCAAAATAGGCAACTAATGCCATAATGACATGAAGAGAATCTTTCTTAGGTACAAGAGAAAAAGTTTCTGTGTAATTGATTCTTTCTTTTTGAGTGAATCCTTTAGCAACAATTTTTGCTTTATATCTCTAGATATTCCCTAATAAGTCCTTCTTAGTTTTAAAGAACTATTTACATCCTATGGCTTTTACAACATAGGGCAACTTGACAAGATCCCAAACATTATTTGATGCCACTAAATCCACCTCTTCCATCATAGCATTGTACCACAAGTTAGATTTCGTACAACTCATGGCTTGTGAAAATGTTTCAGGATCATTTTCGGTTCCAATATTATACTCAGACTCTTGTAGATATACCATATAGTCATTTAGAATTGCTGATTTCTTTACTCTAATAGATCTTTTTAATGTTTCACTAATATTCTCCAAAGGAATATGTTGTTCAACTAGTTGTTCAATAATTTAGGCATTTGTTGAATAGGATATGCTAGGTCATTTTTAGCAATTTGTGGAGTTTCAAGGACTGGTTGTTCAACATGTGCTTGAACTCAAGGAGCATCATGAGCAACAATAGTCCGTCCATGATTTGAAGTGGAAGTTTGTGGAGTAGAATCCTCTATTTCATATCCAATACCTAATGATCAATTAGTCCCTCTAATTAAGTCATTCTCAAGAAACTTTTCTTTTCTTGACTCCATAATCCTAGTACTATTAGATAGACAATAAAATCTATATCTCTTAGACCTTTCAGCATATCGAATGAAATACCTACTAATGGTCCTTAGGTTCAATTTATTTTCTTGTGGATTATAAACGCTTACTTCAGACAGGTATCCCCAAATATGTACATGTCGCAAACTTAGTTCCGACCTTTAAATAACTTAAATGGCATCTTTGGGATAGCCTTAGTTGGAACTTAGTTTAATATGTACATTATCATTTTAAGAGCTTTACTTCACAAGAATTCACGAAGTTTAGAGCATGCTTGCATGCTTTGCACATGTCCAATAATGTTCGATTTCTTCTTTTTGCTACACCATTTTGGTTTGGTGAACTTGGTGTTGTGTATTGGGTAACAATCCCATGTTCAGTAAGAAGCTTTGCAAAAGGACAAAGTGCTCGTCCATCTTTAGTGTATCTACCATAGTACTCACCACCTCTATTTAATCTCATGATCTTCATTTGCTTCCAAACATTGTTTCTCTATTTCTGCTTTAAAAACTTTAAAAGTATCTGGTGCTTTGTATTTGCTATTAAGCAAGTGGAAATACATGTATTGTGAGTAATCATCTATGAAAGAGATGATGTACTTTTAACAATATGCATCCATATTTGGACGGCATATATCTGTATGTATGATTCTTAATAAGTTTGAACTTATCTTGGCACCTTTCTTTGACATGTTGGTCTACTTACCTTTTATGTAGCCTACACAAGTCTCAAAAATTAGTCTAGAGCACCAAGTACTCCATTATTCACTAATCTCTTAATTCTCTGAATGGAGATATGTCCTAATCTCTGGTGCCACAACATAGAAGAATCCTCATTCATAACAAATCTTTTGACACTAGCATTATTTTGAACATACAAAGTAGTATGAGTGGCATCATATTGTAAATTGATTCTAAAAAGACCATAAGACATAATACCATTCCCAACAAGTTCAGATTTATAAAAAAAATTGAAAACATAATTTGAAAAGTTACAAGAATACCCTAAAGGTACTAGTCTTGAAGCTGAAATTAAATCCCTAGAGAAAATTGGAATATAAAATGTCTTTTCCGAATGAGAAATAAAGCCACCATTAAGAATTAAGTTGCATGTCACAATAGCTTTTGTGTGAGAATGTATTTTGTTTCTAGAATAGATGTATGCCTCACTTTCCATTGGCTTCCTTAGATTTTACAAACCTTGCAAGGAATTTGTAACATAGATTGTACGAGAAGAATCAATCCACCATGTATTATGGATACATCAACCATATTAGATTCATAACAAAAAAGTGAGAGAAGGTTACCTTTCTTCTCAAGCTAAATCTTAAATTTGGGGCAATCCTTCTTAATATATCTCTTCTTCTTATAGAATAGCACTTGGATTCCTTCTTGATATCCTTTTCGGGAGATATCTTCTCCTTTCCTCTCTTTTTGGCTTGATTTTTATTCTTTCCTTGAATTGCTAGATGCACACTCTACCTAGCTTCCATAAGCAACCTTCATTTCTCTTGCACATATATGGTCATCAACTCATTGATAGAATATTTATCCATATGCTTGTTATAAGAGATCTTGAAATATCCATATTGCTATGGTAGGGAGTTTACAATGTAATGCACAAGGAAAGACTCAGACATTGTAATCTCAAGTGTTTAAAGTTGAGCCACTATATCCCTCATGTGCATAATGTGTTCATGCATTCCTTTAATACCGGTAAGCCTCATAGTTGAAAACTTCATGATTTGGGTGCTTGCTAATGCCTATTTGAAGACTCAAAGCTCATCAATAGTCTTCAGTAGTTCACGGACACTATTATATTTATCGATAAAACCCCGAATACCAGCTACGACATTGGTATTTATGAACATCATACTAAGGTGATTAGATCGTCCGTATTTTCATAAAGATAAACATAATTTCTCAGCAATCGAAGTTGGTTCGTCTTTCTGAATAGCATAATCAATGTCCAACCACCCCAAATAAAGAAAAAGCCTTTTCTTCCAAACTTTATAGTTATCACATTTGAACTTAGGAATATCACATTTCATATCAGAAAAATTCATAAGTTGAAAAACTACAGAAAATAAATTATATACGTGTTTATATAAAAAATTTGAGGCAAATAAATATATAATATGCCTTACTAATGCAAAACATAGAAAATATGAATTATATGACATAGGAACTGCCTGTGGACTAAGTTTCTAATTTAAATAGATTCATACACAATTATGATGATGAAGTATCAAAACTATGTTCCTTTCCTTAGTTCTAGTGGGTAAATTAAGAAATATAATTTGGCATTTCATCCTAATCAATCATATAAAATATAATAAAAGTTGTGGGATAAAATTTACTATATCTAATATGATTAATCACAATTGATGTCATATTTCCACATGCAATCTAAAAATACTTAATATATAATTTAATATAACCAAAGATGCTGTGGCTAATCTTTAATTATAAAAATTATATAAATCACATCACATCTCAATATTATGCATAACTTACTAGTGGATAATTGAACAACATATGTATGTATCAATAGTGAGCAGAACATATAATAAGTATCAAGTTATCCAATACAGTAACAACAAAAATAGCCCACTAATGGTGCAATATCCTTTCCATAGCTCGGGTGCTGGGTTTCGAACCTAGCACCAGCGTGCCCATTGTGCATTTTACTGATAGTCGAATTGAAATTGCATGAGCTAGTTTTGGGCTGTGAAGCCCAGCATAACATACACAGAAAAATAAACAAATGGGCCTACGCAAAAATTGGCCAGTTGTTAGCCCAGAATTTTTGTTCCTTTTTTCTTTGAAAAAAAAAAAAATTGGAGTGGTCATCTTCAACTTCCAAACGACCCCATCTATCAAACATCCATTAGACATAGCATCATAGCCATTGTAGATTGACACTCCAAATTCAAGAGGTTTCAAAAATATAAAATTCCAACTCTCTATTTGAATATGTTCTTTATCCATGTAAAAAAGAGGAAGATTCTTAAATATAATTTTCATTTGCTGGCCCCACAAACCATTTAAAAATGAAAGAAATCAAGCAAATAATGTTTCTATTTCTTCAATTGAAACTTGACGAAAATACATGCTAGAAGACAATCTTATCAATTTTATGAGGCAAGCATATCATGTCAACAATATATCTGCTTCTTGAATTCAAACATTTAATAATGAAGAATATATATAGAAGGCATAAAATCCAACATCAAGGCAGAGGTATAATCATGTATCCAATATCAAATGTAAGCATGACATGCACCATGATTGTATAAAATTGCAGCAGAAACATAAATTCGAGTTTACCTCCTCCCCTTGAGATTACTTGAGTTTTCTACTGTTAAGCCTTCTCCGAATTTTGATAAAAAAAAACCTTTCTACAATTCCTTGCTAAAATGCTTCTAAACCCACAAGAATTTCTTTAATTGATGGAATAAACCCTGAAAAAATAAAATTTTTGGGTTTAGGGATCTTAAGTTATATTTTATATATAGTGTCTATCTCTCAATTAAGTGAACTTAGTGGGCAAGTAGTTATGGTTAAAAACCACCAATCATGGAATGATTATCCGGACCAGACCATATTCAAATGTGGATATAACCAAATTATAATCATATTATGAATTCATCGAAAAGAGTAATTCCAAGAGATGGAATTTTAATTATCTCATAATAAAATTATAATTATACCACTTAAAGAACATCATTGACATAGATAACCAATTACTTAGAACTCCACTTGAATAATATCTAAGTACCTAGAAAAAAAATGAAGTGCTTAGGGCCCATTTGGTGTTTATTTCCAGAGCCACTTTCAATTTCTAGTTATTTTTAAAAGTTGAAAAGTTAGTTATAAATTTAAAATGAAAATAAAAATCTGTTTGAATGATTTGTTGAAAAGTAATGATTAAAATATGTTTAGAATTGAAAGATTATTGATTTGTATTTTTTTATATTTTAGAATATTTATTTTTTAAAAAATTTGTATATTTTATTAATTTTAAAATAATAATTGATACTTTATGTCAAATTAAATTTAAATTTGATTGATGTCATAATGAGATGATAGGATAGGTTTAAAAGAAATTTGAAAATAAAAATATAAATAATTTAAATGAAATAAAGAGAAAGTGATAATTTTTATTTTTAAATAAAAATGAAAACAACTTGTGGAAATAAAACCAAACAGGCCGTTAGCATTTAATAATCCCTTTTGACAATTGATTGTGGAGTAAATGAGTGCTGGTATAAAATAGAAAATTTTATACAATTTCCAGCTTCTCCCATACTCCTCTTTGGAGTGGGACCCAAAGCATAAACAGCACTCGACATGCCCCCGCCCAACTCCACGTAATTCCCTCCGCCCTTCAGGCCCTTCTCCGTTTCTCCGCTCCCACACTACTTAAAACGCGCCATTTGCCTCTTCTCCCATTCAAAATCTCCCCTAAACCTTCTGTCACTCCCTCAAACCCTATCAATTTCTCACGCACACGCCTATACACATGATTCCTCATTCATATGCCACGGACACGCAGACGAAGTCGACGGAGCTGGCCTCCACTGTCGCCGCGGCGATTTCTCCAGTGCAAATCTCTTCCGCCTGCGCTGCCGTGGAGTTTTTCCTCCGAAAGCACTCTCCGGACCAGCAGCGATGGTTCTTTTCCATTACTTTCCCAACCCTAATATGCAGAGTCTTCGGTTTCGATGACGTATCGCCTCCTTCTGCAGCTACGAAGCGTCACCCGTTCAACGGATGGATTGACGTTGCTGTTTCGGAAAATGATTCGGAGCTCACAGGTATAGTTTTTGTGTGCACTAATTTCGCTTGAATTTCAGTTTCTAATTATTTTTAGATGACTTTATGAATCGGTTAAGTTTAGGAAATTTCTGCAGTTCAATTGATGTTTCCTCGATTTGTTAGTTTGTCATTTAGTTTTGCGTATTACCTACTACATGTATGGTCCTCAGTTATTGACATTTCTGCTTCTGATAACGATCTAGAGCTTGTAGGTAGGACGTCTGTGCGTGCAAGTTTGAGATTCCAGTTAATTTTGCATGACATCATTAATTGATTGTTTTTTAGAAATTTTTGAAGTTTTTACCTAATGTTTCCTTGTTTTGTTGGTTTGCTTATCCAGTTTGCTTGTTTCTTGTACCTAATTTATATTGCTCATTTGATTTTAGTTAAGGTGGTTTTTGGTGAACCATAAATATTCCTCAGTTTGTTCATTTATCATGTAGCTTTGGCTTTGCATATTCTCTACTGTATTTATTATTCTCATTTGGTAATAGTTAGAGTTTATAGCTTCTTTTTCTGAGTCATATAGATATATTGTACATTATTCGACTCTTTACTAAGACTTTTGTTCTCTATTTCTGGTATTGAGTTCTGTCAGACCTATGCATATATATATATGTATATATATGAATTGACCAATTTTTTGTTTCTTCAGTATTTTTGAATTTCATCTGTCATTTCAATTTGTGTTAACTTAGGTAGCAAATTTTAGACTAGGCTAATATATATTTATATGTTTGTGTGTGTGTATTGAAACAATATTTGTTAATTTAGCATCTAGGTGGTTTACTACATCAATTATGTATGGCCTGCTTACAGGTAAAATCTTCAGCCTGCTGTCACCAAATGGAGTGTTGATGTCTTCAATCTCTGGGATTGATAGGCTGTCTTTGGTTAAATATGTTTTTCCTACTGAGAGATTACCAGAGTGGGTCCGTTACATGCTTCAAAATGAGCAAGATTGTCGAGTTTTAGCTGACCTGTGTCCTTTATTCGAGAACAGGGTTAAGGAAGATTCAATTAAGGGCACTTCATATCAGGTTCAATTGAATGTTTTTGAATACTACTTGTTTTGGTTTGCTTATTACCCAGTTTGTAGAGGTAATAGTGAGGGCTCAGAGACGGTGAAGGTTCATAGGACTAAAAAGTTTAGGTTGGAGAACTGGTCCTATTCAATCCCAGGTCTCTCAAGTATTAAACGGGAAACAGAAAAGAAGACTGAGGGTAATTTATATATACGGCTGCTATATGTGTATCTTCACTCATTTGTGCCTGTCCAAGATTTGAATGTGCATCAGCCCTACCGTAGTTCACTACTTCATTATTCTCCTGGTTGTGATGATTCTGTCATAGAGCGAGCAGAGTTTGTGGTTCATGCAATGGTCCATTTTTGGCTGGTTGATAATGATTTTTCACCCTTGCCTGTGGGTTTGAGCAAGGCATTTTGTGTAACTTTCCCTTTTAGATCTGTACTGGGTGAGATCCCACCTACATCGGGACTGGGTGATGTGATAAATGTTATCATTAAGTATTTAAATTTAAGTTCTCTGGTATATATGGAGGGGTCCAATCCAATTGAATATGTTGGGAGTCCTGGGTGGAGAGCTTCACGTTTATTTGATGTTGTTAAGTTGAGGGATGCTGCCGTTACTATACATTCTATTGGGTCTTGGAACTTGTTGATTCAGAGACCATTGTACAGATTTATTTTGAGAACATTTCTTTTTTGTCCAATGGAAAATTCCATAAAAAATGCATCACAAGCATTTTCTGTCTGGGTCAATTATATGGAACCTTGGTCGATCAGTTTTGAAGAGTTTGCTGATCTTAATGAAACTTTGAGGCTTCCAACTGGAATTTCAGCAAACAGTGCCAGTAAATCATCCTCTTGGCAGGGATTTATATTGGCCAACTATCTGTTCTATAGCTCCTTGGTCATGCATTTTATTGGTTTTGCGCACAAGTTTCTGCATGCAGACCCAGAAGTAATAGTTCAAATGGTTGCTAAGGTCCGTTTCATTCTGATCTTGCCTTAAACTTGAATTTTCTTTCTTTATGCACTGATTTGTGTTGCTGTAATTCTGTAGCCGAAACACTGTTGCTTTTTCTTATGCTTTTTCTAAATTCTTAACATGAAAAGTTATAAACCAAATAAAGTTTATTTTCTCTTACCCAAACTTGATAGTCTACTATATTCTGAACAAGTGAACTTGTGAGGAGCATTGAAAGTGCTAAGGTGCAAACTATTTAATTGCAGAAGCAAACACGGTTAGGTGCCATATCGAGTCATTATTTATAACCTGTATCAGTCAAGAGAGGTGGATAGGGACTTCCTTGCTCTTTTTAACCATTGAATTGATAACCTCATGGAAGCTGATATGTGTCCCAAAACTGCCATCTATCTCTTTACTTCTCCTCTATTACCTTAAATGTTCTCTCTATTTCTCCCTATTTTCTGGCTATACGTCTCTCATATATTTTAAGATATTAATTGTTTCATCTAGATGAATTCAAATAAGTGCACAAAGTAACTAATAGTTATTCTTTAAGTTATTACTTACAAAAAATTGGCATTCTTATGGAGTTCGCTGAAGTTGGTAGTTCACTTTTAAGCATGGAAGGGATTTCCATTGCTAATGCTTCCTTTTTCATTCTCACATCTGAGCAAGCCAATAAAGATGAAGAATCAAAAAGTTCAGAAAACTTGTGTTGCGTGACAAACTTTCTAAACCAGACAGGAGAGATGAAAATAAAATTTGTGAAATGTTTGCTATTTTCTTTTGAAGTAATAAAGTTTGTCTGAATGAAAACCAGTATAAAAGATGGGACTTTTGGTGGAATAGAACCAATGCATGTTTTTATGTGAAGCTATTACTTATTAGGTTGCACCTCATTAAGGTATAAGCTGCCTCAGATGGTGCAACCTATGTAAATATGGGAATGGCTACCTAAAGTTTTTAATGAAAACATGTCTTAGTTATTTCCTAGTAACCAAACAGGAAGCTTAAGTAGCTGCTCTGTAACAAGATCTTGTCTGCTGAACAGAGATGCAGTTCTTAAATTTTTATATTAATGAGAATAGAGTTATATTTTTCTCTAGTTTGTTGTCTAGGTCAAAACATTGGGGAAAGTATGATGTGGATTACAATTTATGGAAATGTTATTCTTGTTTTTTGTTTCTATAAGACGAATTCTTACTTCACGAACGATAAAACTTAGTATGTGGCACACTTTTCTCCCCTCTTCCTTGACTTTCTTCTCTCTGTACTTTCAAATTATGGGTTTTAAAATTATGGCAATTAATTACTGAATTGCAGCCTCCCCCATGTATATATGAAATTTCCCTTAAAAAACTATTAGCGACGTTGGACTATCCTATTTAGACACGTGACATTCCAAGTTGGAGGACTTTGTATGCCTTAGTACCTTTGCAAAGGTGGTTCCACAACTGCCGAATGTCCATCTAGTTGTCACAACTTCCCTTTGTCTTTATTACCAGTTATCTTGAGGGATGGCGGAAACTTGCTTTAAGAATAGGAAAAACCATGGTGCAAAAGCCATGGCTGCTGGAGGGGCGGCCCTTTTTTCATATCTTCTTCTTCAGGATGAAGCTTTTACTCATTCAAGAATAGGTCTTCATCTCTTTCACTACACATTCGACATGATCATTTTTTAAAGTAGGACCTTCGCTCTGGATCCTACAGATACATATACCTATCTTTTGTTAGTATTTTCATGTCTTATTGATGCTGACAGCAGCACTTTTTAGCGGCCACATGTTAGTTGAATAGAGGCCTCGGTAATGCCAACATCAATAGAACATATTGAGGCCAACATATTTAGGTACTACACAAGCTGCTGTTCTGATGCTGCAAGGTCTGTAAGAGTTCTCCTCATCTTAGGAACTGTTCAATTATCTTACAACTGCGAGTTATTGGTGTAATTGTGCTTTGGGCTAAATTTCTAACGTCTCTCAAAAATATTGCCCAAAATATCTTTGTTTTTGATTTGACTATTGATGAATACAAATTATATACAAAATATCATTTTCATTGTCTCACAAGAAGCTTAAGAAAACATTAAACTGCCTCATGTCAGAGCTACCGCCAGCTTGTATGCAGTGGATGAGGAAAAACGTTAGGCAAATCAGTTAGTGAAGGGGCTGCAGTTGCACTGCCTATCTTGCTTGAGTTACGACAGAAGTTCCGACCACTGTGGAACTGATTGTCGTATGCAGGAAACACAAGTCAATGTGAGCTTAGATATAAATGTGCTATTGAAATTTGAAGGTTCAGAAAGATAATGTGAGAATATGTCAAAGTGAAAGGTGTCTTTTATTTCATTCTTAATGAAACATCAGGGCTGAACTATGTTCAAGTAATTACTAGGTATTCTACATGCTTGATGATTTATGAATGAGCTAAATAGTATTATTTACATCAGCTTTGGTTGAGATTGTGCCTATGGTGTGGCTCTGGTGGGGCATTGGGGTGGGGGGAAGTTGCAGTGGAGGAATGCTTATAAAGTGTTATATTTCCTATTCTGAACTGGTGAAGTACTTCTGATATGAAATGCCATGGTAATATGCTTTGATGGATTGCTATAACAAAGGGAGATGTATTGAAGGAATGGTAGATTAGGAGTTCTTTTTTCCCAATATTTAATTCGGAGACAAGATCTATAATTGTTCTGCTGCTTGAACTATGTGATTGATATCTGGCACGTGAAGTGCCAGCATGGAAGTTTGGCTGAATTTCTTGCAACAAATTGAGATGTGTGCAAATATTACTTATTAGACGTAAGTTAATGCTGGGATGCTGCAAAGGTTTGCTGCATCTGGATGGCAAAATAGAACATATGGATGCCGAAATTTGCTAGAGCACATTAAAAGTGCCAAGCTATCGGCGGGGTTATGTCATGGAATTTTTCTCCACTATTTTCTTCTTTGCTCTATATGAATTTTCTTTCCTCGTAATCCAACTTTTGACTGTTTTGGCAAGTAAAAGTTTTTATTTTAGGTGGACCGAAGATGCAACTCATTCAAAAGGAAGTAATTGGCTCTACGGGTCTAAGTGCGAAACACAATTGGCTACTACATGAATTCTGTTTGTCAGTTAAGTGTGAAAACACTGAATCCAAGAATTTGCCAAAATGACCAGTTATAATTGGGACTGGGTTCAAGGTAGCATTGATGTGTTACTATGTATAAATGAATCACCTCAAAAGATCTATTAAATCATTGGATCTCAATGTGTAACATGATTATGATGCAAAACTGTTTTAATAAATATTACATCTTTGAGCTGTGGAGATCTATTCTGTTTTGTAGTTGTGCTTATTTAAATATTGTTGAGAATGTCGTTATCTTGCTAAGTGATATCTCATTTTCTACTGATAAATGTTATGACTTTCCCATTTCTATTGAAGCAACTTTATTTTATTAGTGAATCTTATAAAATTGTTAATACACTGGTAGAGATGAGAAAAAAAAATGAAATTATGGTGAATGGACTTGTGTCACAGAGCAGCCATTTCCTTGCTTAGATATTCATGCATTCCAAATTAATGCAGGTAATGAACATATTAACTTCGTCTAATGAGCTCATGGATCTCATAAAGAATGTTGACACCATTTTCCATTCAAAAGCTGCTGAATCCTCTAAATCAGTGCGTAGTCCATTGAACAGATATATTCCAACTATTCAGCAACAGTTACAGGTATTTGTCTTTGCCTTTCATTGTAGTTTTTGATGATTTATTTTATCTTCTTAAAATTCCCTGCGCTTGATCTAATAGGTGTCCTTTTAATTCAAATGCTTTGCTAAATATTTTACTTCTATAAGGAATTGTGAAGGCCTTTGGTCTATTATGAGGAATATATTTAAACTGTTCTGCCCTCTGTTGTTATTTTGGAATTCACCTTGCTGGAATTGGCTTTACAACATTTGAGATAGCCAACTTAGGATTGCAATATCTATTTGCATTTAGCATTCCAGTGTTTGAAGGTCTTTGCATCTAATTTTGTTAAGCATAGGAAAGTCAAGAAGTACAATCATGGGTTAAAAGGACATCAAATTATAGCGGATCACATACATTTTCTTAAGTCTCAATATATTCAACAGAACGGAAGGACAAGGGTGGTACGGTGGTTCTTCCTTAAAAATCCAGCATGCCAGATTGTGATTCTCTTCGTGGTGTGTTTAAGTTGTGGTAATACATCTATGTCTATGTCAATATGCATCAAATTTCGTCTTTTGTTTGTTTTGAGAAATCTATCGATCAATATGGAGATATGTCTCCTTTGACAATTTTAAACTCTACTTTAGTTTTCTAGGGATAGTGATGAAAGTTTACTGCATTGAACAAATAGCGAGCTGGATTCTAATCTATCTCCTTGCTTTTCTGAATAAATTCTGCTTAACAACGTTCTGATTCTTGTTTCTGTCACAGCTTTTAAATGGTACTTTGGGAATTGAATGTTTCTGGATATTTTTTTTGTTCTTAAATTTCCACTTAATTTGATTAGTTACTGATCAATTCAGGATTGGGAGGATGGCCTATGCGAGAGTGATGCAGATGGATCCTTTTTGCATGAGAACTGGAACAAAGATTTACGACTTTTTGCTGATGGGGAAGATGGTGGTCAGCAATTGCTTCAGGTTTAAATTTTTACACAAATATTTTGTTGCTTCTTGATGTTCTATACATCTATACGTGGTATAATAACTTGGATGAGTCTCTTTTGCAGCTGTTTTTATTGCGTGCAGAGGCTGAGCTCCAATCAATCTCTGGAAACAATCTCTCTCAGAATCTCCAGTGTCTAGATTCTCTGAGAGCCCAGCTGAGCCGGTTGTTTGGTGGTTCTATTACAAAACCCTCATCTGGAACTCCCCAGTCGAGACATCGTCAGCAATCACGGGACGAAATATTCAAGCCTAGAAGTTTCGGCAACCAAATTGGTACTGAGATAAAATACAAGGGTGACTGGATGAGGCGACCTGTCTCCAGTGATGAGATTGCATGGCTGGCCTCGTTTCTAGTGGATGTGTCAGGTAGGCTGAATGAGAAGCTTGGGCTAAACAGGGTTGATTGCGACCAAGGTGGTAGTACTGGTTGGTCCTATGTGGAGGTGCAAGGTGGCATGAGAAGTGTGTGTGGACTTATGGAGACCCTGAAAGTGATCTTGTGTTCGCTTCTTAATTGCATTATGTGGTTGGGTGAAGCTGGAGTGCAATTTATGAGAACACGTGGTTTGAGGGTAAATCTCAGGATGCTAGCTTCCAAAAAGGTAGTTGTGATGGTGATTGTCTTTGCTGCATTCAATCTTTTGAAGAAAGCTCTTGCGCTATAGAAAGTTTCATACATAAAATATATATAGCATCCGTGCAACCATGAAACGATGAAGAAATGAATAGGATGAATATACAAAAGAAGACCAGATTGTATAGAAAACCCGAGCTTCTTGTGACAATTTTGTATGTGAAATTTTGATGGTAACGGTTGACGGGTGATCCTCTGCAGATTATCCATCGTTATAAATTTGCATTTAGAAAGTAGGTCTGTCAAATTGTTCGCTGCCCTGATTTGCAAGTGTAATTTTTTGGGTTGTCTATCCATCCGATTTGCTCGAGTTATGGTGCTTGGTCAGTTGACCTGGCTTTATTACCTTGCTGAAAATCTTCTCGGCATTTATTTTTGTTGCCAGATTTAAAATTCAATATCATCCAGAAATGATTTATATCATTCATCTTTCTTAACAAATTGGGAGACAGTACTTGTGGACAGCTCAGCTAATTGATAATAAGCGCATCTCTCTGTGTATGCTTTTCATCGTTTTCTGCCTCAGTTAGGAATTGTGGTATGGCTTCTTAATCTCATCCAGTGTCCTCGCGTGCTTAAACACCTAAATCAAGAGCGTCTACCCCAAAGGTATGTCGGCAGGCTGCTGCTGCTGCTGC
>JACGDI010005237.1:0-24840 GCA_014898725.1 Jacaranda copaia | reverse complement strand
TAGTGTATGGGACATTACCTTGAGCATGGTTGGGCCTGGAGTATTTATAGCTTTATGTGGGTGTGATTTTACCCAATTACCCCTATTAGGTGTATTAATTTTTTCCCATACTAGGGGATTGGGAGTCATTCCATGTCCAAATTACGGTACTGTGTTAGGTAGCTAAATTTCTTATTTTCCTAGATAAACCGTGCCAGTAGGGGCATATCTTTGCCAAAGTTGTTGGCAGGGTTGTCAGAGTTGTTGGCAGCGATTGCACTGGCTACCATGTGTCATTAGTGCAGAGGAACTCTACCTGTCAGACTAATAAACACGGCGGGGATTCGAGTGAATGTCGGAGTTGTCTTGAGGTTGATTCATGTCGACCAGACTCGAATGTTCAATCTTTTGGAGTGGTCCTAAGGTCGATACGGGTTGACCGCAGACCCTACTAAGTGAGGTCGATATCGATCGACCAAACAGATTTGCTGTTGGGCCTCATGGACTGTCTCGTTTGATGTTGGGCCTATTTAATTATCCCATATCACTATTTATAAGGATATACATAATATATTTTTTATTTATACTTATGTACATATACATATATAAATCTATCCTTAACACACACATATAGATACATATATATAAAATTATTCACATACAACATATAAATAACATAATCCACCCAACACCTACCCACCCATCACCCATCTTGACCCCACCCCATGTCCCCATACCCCTGACTACAGATATATTGGCCACATCTGGCCAGGTTTGATCGTTGGCTGCCATGGCCAATCTTGCCATGAGCTATGGCGGCTAATGGTTGTGGTTGGTGGCCACCATTTTTCTTGGGGCTTTTTGCCATGGCCATGGGGGCTGTTGGGCTATTGGCAGCCATGAAAAATGGCTAGGTGGGTGGGTTGGTTAATTGTATACCTTATATATGTGTATATATTATATATTTTATATGCATCACATATATATAAATATAATAATATATTATATTGTCTATATTTTATACATATTTTTAAAGAATATAATATGATTTAATCTGGACTGTTTGATTTTTTAAAAAGAATCCAACCATTAATAAATAAGATTATAATAATCTTTTTACATACAAAAAAATAGGTCCAGATGTAAGAGTGTTAAAATCAAATCCAACTCGATGAGTCGACCATGACTCACCTAAAAAAAATTAGATTTGGATTTGATGTTTTTGAGTTTGGGTCCAATTAGGCTAGACCCAAAACTAACCTAAATGAAAAAAAAAAATTTTGACTGGTTTCAGGTTAACCCATTAAAGCTGAAAACAAAAATCGAATGACCTAATAACCTAATAAATTTGACCCAACCCGACCCAACACGAAAATAATTGGCAACTTAAAATAAAATATAAATTTCAAAAATTTTTGTCCAATAATCTAAACAAATATATATATCCAAAATTTTAAAAATCTTAAAATTTTCAATACACATCTAAAGAAGATTTCTTTGTGGAGTTTTGGGCTATGAATTAATGGAGAAAACTATTTATTGGTGTAAAGAAGATTTCGGATTTGATGATTGTCATCAAAATTGTCTTTGGACTTTAATTTTTGCTATTTAGTAGTTAATTTGGAATTGATGGTTGTCATCAAAATTGTTTATTGAACAATGATTTATTACTTTTTTGTATTTGGAGTAATTATAAACATGACAAGTTTTAAAGTTATTATGCTTCTATTTTTTTTAGACCTTAATGATCATGCAAAATTATAAATTTTATTGATAAATCAAACTTCTACTCAATTATAATGTTAGAATTCATAAATATGAAAAGTAAAATATATACATTAGGTTAGGTTGGGTTGAATTGGTTTAGGTCTATTAGGTTGTTGAGTGACTTGATTAAAAATCAGGTTACCTCGAACTTGACTCTATATTTTGTGGGTTAGGTTAGGATTGCGCTTTCTGAGTTTAGCATCAAGTTAGTTTGGGTTTGAGTTTGATATTTTTATATTATACCCCTATCTCAACCTAACTTGAAACCACCCAACCCACCCGAATTGACACTCTTATCAAGATGCACATACCCGTGCGTGTCGTGCACCAATGCCATAAGAGGGGTCTGTTGCATGATTTTAAAAAATCTAAGGGTGGTTTTTGTATATATATATTTTCACATGGGGGCTTTTTGCCTATTTTGACGATCATAGGGGGTTATTTATAAAATTCTAACTAATTTTGATATCCACTCATTGGTTGTTGGTTGTGGCTCTGCTTAACTACACTGATGCATAATTTCCTATTGCACTAGTCTTTCGACAATTCCAGGAAACCAAAGGCATAATACATCAAATCATTGGCTTCTTGATTTCTGATGCATGGTACATGTGTAATCAACACATAAGTTAATTGATCAAGAAGGTCATTAGCTGCTTTGTGATAAAGTACTAAGTTAGGATTATTGCATTTGTAATTTTTCATGAGTTGTTGGATATCCAACTATGAATCTTTACATATATGTGTGCAACTTGAGCTTGCAAAGGTTTCAATAGACACAATCCTATGATGAAGGCCTCATATTCAGTTTGATTGTTGGGGTTGTCAATCTAACTAGAGGGAACATATTTTGATTTTACCGTTTAGGCTGGTGGGGTGATGTTGAGTTTGCCATTACTTTATGTTCTTGGGGTGCATTTGATTTGTTAGGTTAGGCTAGATAAGAGATTGCAATCTAGCCTAATATAATGTTTGATATAAGATATTATAGAAGTGAGCCAGTCTATTTTTGGTGCCAGCTTGCTACTGTAGTGGTAATAAGGCTAGACTACAATGGTGTCTTTTCGGGGTTGGGGGGTAGGGTGGCAATTACACTAAATTTTTTTTCCTACATTTGCCCTCTTTTTTCCTTTTTGTTAGGGCTAATAGCAATTTACCCTAGGCAGTTTACTTCCATGTGAAAAAAAAAATGTTCAATATACCTTCTTATGTTTTAAAAAAGAATGCTCACTACCTCTTGCAGGCTATTTTGAAGAATTGTTATAAATTTTTATACTAAATGGACAGAACTACCCTCAAATGAAAATAAAGAGTTCAAAGCTCATTTTTCAAACCAAATTCAAACTAAAATAAGAATTGTGGTTGCGATATTTGTAAATCACCCATGCAATTGAACCATTTACTACAATTGCAAGTTGATTTCATCAAAATTGGAGGCCTAGACCATTTTGGAGAGTGGTTCAAAGGCGTTGGAGTTGAGGATTTAGTTGCGCGCAAGCAAGGTATGTAAACTAATTTTATTTTATGTTTGTTATTGAGTTCTTCTAGTCTATAGCTTTGAAATAAACATTTTTCTTCTTCATTTGTGTAGTTTTTATGTACAATGGTCAAGCATGCTGTAAAGCCTCATTTTCTGATTTTGTTGCATAGGACATGTCATTTGTGTGCTTTTTATGGCCCAGGTTTTACCTTTTTAGGGTACAAATGATGTTGTTGGAGTGTTGTTAATGCAGAGTCAAAACGTTTGTACTCATTTATCTGCACTTTTTAATGTAGGGTTCGTACAAAAATATGTCATCTTAGTTGTCCTAATAAGATAGAACATAAGGAAGACATGAAATATTGTGCAAAATACTGTGCTTATCTTGTTTAAAGCTAATATTTGATAGTGCACTTATCCTAGATTATTTAATAGCATTATGCTATGCTTAGTTTGATTATTTTACTATTTCACATAGTGTATTGTTGTTACTAAATTAGTTAATTTGCTATAACTAGTTAGTCTGATGTTTTTAAAAAATATTTTCATTTATAGGTTCCAAGTTTTCAATGGAATGTTTTTCTTACTTTTATGAAGATGGTTAATTATTTTCCTCATTTTTGTATATAGATGGTTGAGTATCATAATTTAGAATTTTGGACTGGAGGTGAATTTGTTAGAACACCAAAATTAATGTATAGAGGAGAAACATTGATTCACATACTAAAGTTAGACTTGGACTATTTGAACTTGGATCTTCTGTGGGACATATATGTAAGACATGGAGGGAAGAAAGGGATAGTTAGCTTCTATTATAAAATACCTAGTCTTCCATCTAAACTTAGATTTAGGCAAATTAATAATGAGGTTACTGATTACAACATAATTGACCTTTTGCATTATTATAGAGGAGTTGATATACCTATGCAAATATATGTCAAGGAGGTAGCAGATCCAATCTAAGTAATAGATGAGCATGGGGATATCTTTAGCTTGGAAGAATTTTAGAAAAATAACTACATGGAATTTGATCAAAATGTTGGAGGAGCCAATTCTATAAATGAGGAAACACAACCAGATGAGATGTAATTTGAGGGTTTGAGTACACAATTCACCTCAGCTAAAAGAGACAGAAGATGAAGTACTTTATGAACAACAACAAGCTCATGTGCAATAAGAACAACATGATGCAACTATTTTGATTGAAGTAACTGGTGTTTATTTTGATGTAGTTGAATAAGGACAGTAAACTGATGTACCTTCAGAACTACCTACTGCTGCTGAACATGGAAAAGATGCATCTGCAGAACAAGAAAAACATTACGATCCTACTGAAGATGTTTTACTTGATGCACAAGAAGAAGAACATGTAATTGAACAAGGACAGCAAACTGATGTACCTTCATAAGAACCTACTACTACTAAACATGGAGAAGATGAACTTGCATAACAAGGAGAACAACATGAGCCTACTGAAGAACATCATCATTCACAAGACTTTGAGTTTGGGCATAACTTTAATTTTGGTGAAGATTTTAATTTTGATTTTCAACTTGATGAGGTCAAAGTTGAAGAGCCTTCTTTATGCTATGGTCTAGAAGAAGACTTAGATGTAAATCTTCAACCTGAAGATGACAGAGTTGAATTTGCTAGTCCATCAAATTTAGAGGATGGGAATTATGAGCCAAATGAATGAGAGAGTGATATTGAGATTGACTTTGATATACCAAGCCTTGTACTTGAGGATTTGGAGGGTTCTAGTGATGATAATATATTCTTGGAGAGGAACATCACCAAAAGAGAGCTAATGAATAAGTTGAAAAAGGTTATAAAGGTAAAGAAAGGGAAGAGCAAAGAGCCACAGAGAGCTCAGTATATAGAGCACTCGATTGGTATAGTGACCTTAGGATAGAAGATGAATTGAGAAGTTTGAGTGGAACAAATGATGAAGATCCAAAGCATCCACATTTCAAAGAAGGTTAATACATGAAAGGCTTCAAGATGGTAGTATGAATGAAATTCAATAATGCATAGGTCTTCAGAGAAGCCTTGAGGGATTGGGTTGTGAGGGAAGGGTTTGAGCTTGATTCGATTAGAAATGAAAAGGCCAGAATAATAGCTAAATGCAAAAATGAGAGCTGCAGTTGGAGGATCCATGCCTCTCTAATCCAACAAAGTGGAACTTTTTAGGTTTAAATTATCAAAAGAACACACACAAGTCCAAGAGTTGATCAAATTAGCCTTGAAAAATCAAGGTATTTAGCTAAAAGAGTGGAGCATATTATTAGGGACAACCTTAAAATTTCAGTTGAAAAGTTGAAGAATACTATCTAGAGAAAGGTGAATCTTAATATTAGAACATGGAAAGCGATTAGAGCTAAAAGACATACCTTACAAAAGATTAGAGGAGTGGATGGCCAACAATATGAAAAATTGTGGGATTATTATGCCACAGTTAGAGAGATGAATCCTGGAAGCAAGCTTTTGTTGAAGAAGGTTGATAATAGTGAGCCTCCTATTTTTGAGAAAATGTACTTCTCACTTCATGCCATGAAAAAGGCATTTGAAGCTTGAAGATCTATAATAGGTTTGGATGGATGTTTCTTGAAAACTGCATATGGAGGACAGCTTCTGGTTGCTGTAGGAAGAGATGCCAATGATAATATCGTGCCTATTGCCATGGCAGCTATCCCAATGGAGAATAGTGATGCATAAACTTGGTTTTTGAGAGAGCTGCTTGATGATATTGGAATAGGAGATGTACTTTAATCTCTAATAGGCAAAAAGGTCTTATAGTGGCATTGAGGGATGCGACACCTGATAGTGAACATAGATATTGACTGAGACACATGTATGATAACTTTAAGAAGAAGTTCAGTGGACAGAGAAAGAAAGAGTTATTTTGGAAGGCAGCATCTGTTGGTAGGAAGATAAATTTTGAGCATTATATGAAATTGTTAGAGGCTGAGGATCCAAAGGTGAATGAGGATCTTGAGACAACGACTGAATGGTTGAGGAAAATCCCCCTTGAACATTGGGCCTAGTCACATTTTTCTACTTATTGCAAGAGTGATACATTAGTAAATAACTTTTCTAAGTCTTTTAACAACTATATTGTTGATGCTAGGGAAAAATCAATAATTGCTATGTTTGAGAGCATTAGGGGTAAGTTAATGACAAGGATTTAGACCAAGAGGGCTGGAATGGATAAATATGTTGGATGTATATGCCTAAATATCCTCAAAAACATCAATAAGATCCAGTGAGAGACTAGGCATTGCTTTGCTAGATGGTGTGGGAGCTAGGAGTTTGAAGTTGATAGTCCAAATAACAAATACATTGTGGATTTGGAGGAAAAAACATGTATATGTGGGATGTTCTAGTTGAATGCTTATTAATGTTGTCATGCCTTTACAGCTATTTTAGAGAGAAAGTTCAAGTTGGAAGATTATGTTGATGACTTTTACAAGAAGGACACATACTTGAAGGTGTATGACCATATGATCCATAGGGTTCCTACGCCAAAGGACTACATTAAGACAAATTTTGAACCTCTAAAACCAGGGAAAATTAGATTGTACCCCTTTGTGAAAAAGAAAAAGGCAAAAGACCCCCCTGTGAAAAAAGAACATACAAAAAAACCCCTTGTCATTTTTAAAACGATGCAACGAAACCCCTTGAGAGTATGGGTGTAGAACATGCACCTATGCGTGCATCTAGGCTTAATGTTTTGTATATAAAAAGATAATTATGCCCTTATTCATTAACCGTTGGATCCTCTTTAAAAAATAAACAGTTTAGATCAAATCATATTACATTATTAAAAAAATATATATAAAATATATATACCCAATATAATATATTATCATATATATAATGCGTATATATTATATATATGTGTGTATATATTATATATATGTGTGTGTATATATTATATATGCAAGTGTATATATACATATTATCATATATATATATACTTGAAAACCAACGATGACTGGTAGCCCCAATCAGCAGCTGACAACCGCTGTTGGCATTACATAATACAAAAAAAAAAAAAAATTAATCAAAATTAGATAGTGGCCGTTGGCGGCCGTCAACAATGCCGCCATGGCTATTTGGCCAAATTTGGTCACAAATGCAGTCATGGCAGCCCATATGGATTGGGCGGGCGGGTGGGTGGGTAGGTAGAAGAGTTTTGTGATATATATTATCATATATGTATTATATATTGTTATGTATTATATTATATATGTATTATAATGTATATATTGTTATATATATTATCATATATATGATAATAAATATATAAATATAACTATCTTATTAAAAATATATATGTATAAAATATATTATATATTTTCATAAATATATATAATACGTAATTTGAAATAAATAATTAGAAGAAAAAAGATATGAATAAAATTATTTAAATTGTATAAATACATTTACATGAAGATGATGTTATTAAATAATTATATATATATTATCACATATATATGATAATAACATCATATATACTAATATCTATATGTATAAATATCTTATAAAAATATATATGTATATAAATATATTATATATATTTTAAATTTTATAGATAAATTTATATATATGTATATATATTACATATGTATTTAAGTATAATAAAAAATATATTATATATTTTTTATGAAATTTAAGTTTTATTTAATTTGGAATGAATTAATAGAAAGGAAAGTTAATATAATTGATAAGATAAAAATAAAAGTGATTTTAATTTTATAAATAAATTTATATATGTATAAAATAAGAATATATGAAATAATGAGAAATGAGAAATAATGATAAATTTATATATGTATAAAATGAGAAATATATGAAACAATGTAAGAAGAGAGAAATGAGAAATAAAAAGAAAAAAAAGAAAAAAAATTATAATAAAAGGTTATTTAAATTGAACTGAAATATATTAAATGATCTAGGGTAAATCAATCTTTTCATATTAAAATTATGTTAAATGCGCAGTAAATGAGAAGGGGGATGTGGTGTGCATGGGTTTTTAAAACACAAGGAGGTTTTTTGTACGCTTGTTTTTCAAATGGGGGAGTTCGGAACATTTCTTATTTCACTGGGGGGTAAATTATTTTTAACCCCTAAAGCCACCTAAAATAAAAAGAAAAGGTTGGGAGACCAAGAAAGGAAAGAAGAAGAGGTCCTGATTAATTGCATGGGACTACATCACAAGAAAGGGGCTTACGCATATATGCAAAAATTGTCTACAAAAAGGTCACAATAAAGTTTCATGCAAGAACCCTACTCATCCTAAGTCTAAACATTACAAGGTTAACGTTTTTAGATCTTAAACTCATAATTGCATATATGTATGTTCAATAAACTTTCTTGATATTGTTGTATACATCTTGTAGGTTGGTGATACCCCATATGCTGTAGCTCCTTTAGAGTTGAATAATCAAGATTTTGAAGTTTCTCCAGTCAGTTAAGATGAGCCAACTCAAAGAAGCACTATGGATCTACCAACACAGCCTTCAAAAAGAGTAAGAAATAGTGTTGTGTTTTTAGATCTTTGAAATATTATGTTTCAGTTGGTCTCTCCTCATTTTATAGTGTTTTTTGTTTACTTCTGTTAATTAGTTTAAATGGACATACTTAGATTTCCTTTGGTTGTTTCTTCTTTTCATATAGTTTACTTCAAATAGCAAAATAACCCCCTATGTTATATAATATCACATATAAACATGCAAAACGGCCCTTATAGCATTGAAGGTAGTATCTAACTACTAAATTATAGAGTATTGTTGCTCCTTAGATAATTTGACTTAGCTATACCTCATTTTTTCCATTACGCAGAAACAAGGTACTCATGGAGGTGAAGATAAAACTTACTAGGGCCCAAGAAATGCAGCACTATTGGGGGAAGAGGCAAAGGAAGAAAAGGATTTAGTTTTTTTGCATTTGTTACACCTCCAACAAATGATGCATCAACTGGATGCATCAACTGGAATGCCTACACCAATAATTGAATTAGTTACTCCATTTGGACCAATTTAATCTTCTATTGTGCCTAAAAATGATCCCAAAGAAACCAAGAGAAAGAAGAAGCAAATAGAGAATAAGGTGTTGCAAAATGGAAATGAGTAGCTGAGAGGAGAGCACAGTAGTTTTAGATGTTACATTGATGTTTTGGATTACTAGGGATATGGTTTTTGTGTTTTGGGAATAATTATATTTTTTGTAGGGTATGTGGTTGTGGACATGTCTTTTGTGGCAAAAAGAAGCCCTTTTGGACTTGTGTGGGATTTGGAATATGTTGAATACATTAGATGTATTTATTCCTTATGTTGAGTGGTTAGAGTACTTTATTGAAGATTATGACTTGTTCTTATCAAAATATTGTCACTTGTCTTCTTTTCACCAATTGGTACATTTTTTTTGTCATCAAATCTTTGATTTTATTGGTTTTTTCTTGTTGGATCAATTGTGATTGTGAATTGAATTAGTTGGATGTTGCTTTTTAGTTAGATGGAGGTAATTGGTTGGATATTACTTTTTGGCTGGATGTCTTAATATGCAAGATGGATTCTACATTTTTTCGAAAAATTAGCTATTTACCTTCCTATGATTGCATAACTTAGTTATAAAATAGTAATATACCCCTTTCATTCCAGACAGTGAACAAGATATAAATGCAAGAACTGAAGTTTTCATTTATAACATAAACAACATCAACAATTTTTACATATGGCAATTCCTTACTTCATAAGCACTACAACCACCTAAAGTGTCAACAAAACAGCAATTACGATCCAGTAGACAGGGACAACATTTGTAGAACTCTCATCCTTCCTACACACAGCTACACATGATATCCCAGAAACCATTTCTTCATCTGCTAAATTAATTTCTTCACCATCATAAAATAGATCACTACCACACTCTTGTGGCCATGTAATTGGAATACCACTTGGAGACCACGTTGCTTTGATTAGCATACGCCTTTCTAAAAAATTGTATTGTTGAAAGGAACAACAGTAGTAAAGCTTACCAAATGAGCTTTTTCTCTCATTCACAATAACTTGAGAGTAGCGTCTGCTAGGTATCTACATAGTGAAGGGCTTGCTCAATCTAAACCTATTCCTTGCATTGTTGGAAGAAGAAGATGCCATTGTTGATATGAATTTAGATTGAAAATAAAAAACTGGAAGTTTGTGTTTGTCGAGCTGAGGGGGAGGAAAAGATTTGATATATTGGGGAAGATGGGGTAAAGCAGACTTTTCTAGCATGAAAAACTATATCCAGTTGCAATCACAAGCATGTGGTAGCACCAAAGAGGGGCATGCTGCATGATTTTAGAAAACACATGGTATTGTTTTGAACATTTATATTTCATAGGGAGTTAATTCGCCACTTTTTTTAACAAAGGGGGGTACATTGCACTTTACCCTTTTTGTTATTCTAGATGTTCCCTATTTTTTTTTTTTTAATCTTATCCCCTTCTCCTTATGTTTGAGGGTAATTTTGTTATTTACACACCAGGTCTCATGCATCAAACATGCATAAGAGATTATGGTAGATTATAATTGTATTTAATTATAAGACTAATCTTATATATCAAACAAACTAAGACATTATTTAATCTCATCTTTTCTTTTTCTAGTCAAATCTTCATTATTATTTACACTCCAAATCAAACATGCACTTAATCTATTAGACACCAACATCATGGACTAAGATAAAGATAGCTACTAAGTTTTGTTGGGGATCTTTATCTCTATGTTGGAGTGACATACGAAAAATTGGTTATTGTCCCTCCCTCAGTAGCCCTTAGGAAATACATGTCAAATCAAAAGCATTTAGCTTGATACTTAGTTTATGAAACATTGTTTATTACTGATTACGTGTTAAATTGATGATCACATAATAATTTACTATAAGTTGTTTTCATAGATGAAGCACAAAGAGATTATATATTTATTCTATTGACAAATACTTGATATTTTTAAAAAACTTGAATATCATGAAAGTTATAACTATAACTTTAACATTACTAAGAAATCATACAAAAAGATTTCATATTTTAGAAAGATTGATATGCTTATTTATCATATCAAAATATGTATACATATATATATATATATATATTTTAAGATAACATATTGAATAAAATGTTATGCTCTATTTTTATTCTTTAATTTTTATTTATTTTTAAAAATTTTATTATTTTAAAAATTTATTTGTAATTTATTAATTTAAAGTTAATAATTCTTAATATATTACTACTTATTCAAATATAAAGTATGTTCAACTTTGATAACTCTAATTCAAATATTTGTATTACATTTGATATGGGGAAGTGAATTGAGCCCAACAATCCTAATAATAATCAATCAGATCCAATAGCATGGTGGGCTGTAGGCTATTAGCATCTTCAGTTGATCGTGTTGTGGTCGAGACAGTATGATCAATAAGCCCTTGACTGGAAGGGCCTTTATGCCCTAGAAGGCCTATATTAGACTAGAGCACAACTAAGAGACTCACAGCTGGAGAAACATCTCAACCATAGGAGGTAGCTGAAGGAACAGAAAGTGTTCTCCCACCAGCAGTTACTACCACATTAAATGCATCTCAACCACCATTCTGCTGCATTAAACACATTGATAGGCTACATACCTCTACACCTTTGAAGCATGCCTCAACTGTACCAAAGTATGCAATGCAGAGATCTCCTCAATACACCAAAAGGCAAGAAAATACATCACGTAGCGAAAGTTTTCAAATAAGGAAAGACCTCAAGGTCCTCAGACAAAGACAAAAGCCCTTTCTACATATTCAAGGTTGTTATAGATATTTTAACCTCTCACAAGAGACTATAAACACCCTGTTGTAACCTCTCATAGAGATATGTTTAACATAATTCTGGCCCTTACTTTGCTGCTCCATATTTTGGTCAAATTATATTAACTTGAGCGTTAGAGTACTTTAGCAGAGGGCATCCTTAACTAGCTTAATATGTGTTGATTAGTTGCAAGACTTGATTCAATCTCATCCTAGTATTTACCAAATGTTTATTTTCTAGTCGACTATAGTGTGCCATGGCCCAATCTACCTATACGTAGATCCAACATCATCATTTGGTGCCGTCTATGGGTTCTAGAATCCATAACCTAAGCAAATGGTAAAGACAAAGTGAGCCATTTTAGAGAGGGAGGAGACTAAAAGGTATCCAACCTCTTCTATCATCACCAGCAAGGACAAAATATGGCTAGGCTTAGCTCTTAGTTTGAGCAAGTAGAAACCTTGACTATGCCATAGCTTATGCAAATATTAAATGAGTAGATATTAGTGTAAATCTTAGCTTAGTTATTAGTGGCTCCACAAAAACACAACAACCAGCCTAGAGCAGCTGCCAGCAATACCCTTCATCCCTCTCATCACAACAAAAGGCTCCAAAAAGAGGATAGAGCAAGGCATGAGATGCATCATCCACCTAATCAAGATGATGATAGCCTAATGAATTCCCGTGAAAGGGGACCCATTCGTATCCCTACGAAAAAATGGCTGACTCTATGGAATATCTTGTTCGATGTATTCAATTCTAGCAGTGTGATAAGGTCGAACGACAGAAACCTCAACTAAATAGAAACCTATCACAAGCAGACCAGAAAGAATAGAAAGAGGTGTTGCACTAAGTTGAGCAATTAAACACATGCCTCGAGGAAATTTCAACATGAAACACTAAAAAGAACCCCCAACATGATAGAAACCTTGGCTCTACCACAAGCATAAGTCATCATTTATCCAGGAGATAATCGACCAGTGCATAGCCATTGACGCAAAGCTTCTGACTAGTTTACCTTGATATGATGGTTCTATCAACCTAAATGAGCACTTATTCTAGTTTGAGCATATGATGTAGCTTCATAGGCATAATAAGTATATTTATGCCAAAATGTTGGTTGCCACACTCTAAGGGATAGCATTTGACTAGTTTGTTAAGTTGGAGCTAGTGTCCATTTTCTCCTCCAATCAACTTTGTGACAAGTTACTCCACTAATTTACTAACAAAAAAAAAGAAAAATTCCCCCATACTTACTTACATGCAGTGAAGAAAAATGAGGGAGAATCACTTTGGGATTTCTTTACTAGATTCAATATCTAAGTGCCAAAAATTGATAGTCTTATAATTGAGTTTTTGATCGATGTGTTGTTCTTTAGCCTTAGACATAAGAAATATGCCAATGCCCTAGTTAGGGAAAGATCATAGTTGATGGAGAAGCTACTCAACCTCATTGAGTGGTATATAGCCCAAGTGGATATGAAAAAATTGAAGTATGTGAACACTAAAAATGATAAGAAAAAGGGCAAAACGAAGGATGAGAGATAGCAAAGAGAGGGCTATCGATCCCCTATCAAGAGGTTTCACAATTATACTCCACTAAACATCACAAGGAAGAGGGTCTTATTATCTATTCAGAATGATAACCTCCTTAAAAAACCTAAGAAGTTGAATAAGACTGAGGCTATGAAAAGGTCTAAAAAGTACTGCCACTTTCACAGGTAAAATGGACATGATATAGAAGGCTGCTTCAACCTTCATGATAAAATCATGTAGCTCATTTGAAAAGGGCATTTGAAGAAAATTTTATTGATGAGAAATCTAGATAAGAGATAGGTCGACTGACTAAACTTTCTGTAGAGAATGGTTAGTTAGTTCGAGAAGGGATGACAAAAGGAAAAGATAAGTCGATGATCAGTATCTTTTTCTCTAAGAGGTGATTGACACTATTGTAGTGGGACTTGTTGGGGGAGATTCCAAAATGGCAAGGAGGCAGAACTAGTGAAGACTAGAATCGATCAAATCCACGCTAATTGAGACAGTTTTTCAACTCTCCACTAGTGCTGAATGTATCTCCTTCTCTAATTTTGACCTCTTGCACCTTGAGCACCAAAGGATTGATAGCCAGCTAGATTACCCCCTCGATGTATTAGTTGAGATTGCTAATTTTGAAGTTAGAAAGGTTCTAGTTGATAATGGCAGTTCTCCTAACATAATTTTTTTGCCAACTCTTAAGAGAATGAATTTGGGAAAGCTTAAGTTTGAAATTATGCACACTCTATTGGTCAAGTTTGAGGGGGTTTGAGATCATCCCTTTAGGATCCAATAATCTGTCCACCTCATTTGGGGAAGTACCTAGAAAGTGAACACTTATGGTCAATTATCTAGTGGTCGACATGTCTTTTACTTATAATGCAATAATTGGAAGGCCTGCATTAAATGACTTTAGGGCTATGGTTTCAACTTATCATATGAAAGTTAAGTTCTCAACAACTGCAGGAATTGGAGAGTTACTTTGCAATGTAAAGGAGGACTAGCAATGTTATAACATTTCAGTAGAGGCATCTAAATAGAAAAATCAACCAAAATTGAAACTTATGACGGTTGTCCAAGTAACAAAACCTAAAGAGGGACAAAAAAGTAAGAGGAAACTAGGGTTGAACTAGTTGCAGAATTCAATACTATAGACCTCGAGCCCAAAAATCCTGACATGACCACAAGAATTGGGATAAATTTAGGAAGTAACGTGGAATACTTGATGGTCGATTTCCTTTGGAGGGACATTGATGTTTTCGCTTGGAAGGCTACTGACCTCCAAGGAATCGACCTTGACATCATCATCTACCACCTTCTGGACCCCTTATGTAAGTTTTCTGAATAGAAGACCAGGACTTTGAATGCAGAAAGATGCTAAATTATTGAGGAAGAGGTCAACAAACTTTTAGAGGTAGGCTACATTATAAAAATTCAATATCGTAGTTGGCTATGTAATGTAGTTCTTGTTCTTAAGAATGAGGGCAAATGGAGAATGTGTAATGATTTCACTGATTTGAATAAAATTTATCTTAAAGACCCTTACTCATTGCCGTGAATAGATTTATTAGTTAACTTAATATCATGTTGTGATTTTCTGAGCATGATGGATGCTTTCTAGGGATATTATCAAATTTTTATAGCCCCTGAGGATAGGGATAAGATCTCTTTTGTGGTACCTAATGGTTTATACTATTTTCTGGTCACGCTTTTTGATCTTAAGAATACATGTGCAACATACCAAAGATTGATAAATTTTATGTTCAAAAATAAGATTAGATGGACCATGGACGTTTATGTTGACGGCATGTTTGTCAAAATAGAAAAAGAAGAAAATCACTTAACTGACCTCAACCATACTTTCTTAATATTAAGGGCATTTGGCATGAACTTAACCCCAACAAATGCACATTCAGGGTAAAAGGAAAAAAGTTTTTGGGTTACATGGATAGGTAAAGGGGTATAAAGGCAAACCCATAAAAATTATAAGCAATTCAGGACGTCTCACCACTTAGAATGGTTAGAGACATGCAAAGATTGGTCAAGAGGATCATAACATTGGGTTGGTTTATTGCTTAACTAGCAAATAAAAGTTGGCCATTTTTTAAAATTCTCAGGAATATGAGAAAATTCCAGTAGACAGAATAGTATGACCAGGCCTTGGTCGACCTAAAGTAATATTTATCCACTTCCCTGATGCTTGCTAAGCCCATATTCGGGGAGGTTTTGTGTATTTACCTAGCAGTCTTATCAGCAGCTATTAGGTCAGTTTTGGTATCAACATAACATGGCACACATAGGCCGATATATTACATTAGCAAGCTCTGTAGAGTTAAGAACCTTGAGATTGAAAAATTAGCTCTTACTTTGGTCTCTATAGCTAGAAATTTGAGGCCCTATTTCCATTGGCACTCTATTATCGTCCTGACAAACCAATCCATAAAATTGCCCTATCTAAATTGGACACATCGGGGACGCTGACCAAATGGGCCATTGAGTTAGGAGAGTTTGATGTCACTCGAATAGATATAAAGGCATAAGTACTGACAAACTTTATAGCAGAGCACATTAACTTCCTCGTCAAGGTCAAACCAGATCCACCATCTAGTCTCTACACATCAGTGGATTGGCAACTTCCATGGGAGGGGAATTAGGCATTTCTCTACACTTCTCTCACGCTGAGGAATATGACTTTGCTATCAACTCTACTATCCTGTCACCAATAATGAAGTAGAATATAAGGCCTTTTTTATTGTATGAAGATGGCTATTGATAGGGGCATTTATCAGTTAGCTACTATTACACATTCTCAATTAGTTGTAGAGCAGTTCGACGAGAAATTCAAAGCAAGGGAATCCATCATGAATAAATATCTTGATAAGGCCAAGAAATTACAATAGCATTTTAAGAAATTCTCCCTTAGTTAGGACCCTAGATTTGAAAACAAAATGACAGATACCTTATCCAAGTTTGCCAACTCGATGAATGGTACTGGAGAGAGAACTATCATGTTCTTGGTCTTAGACAAACCCATTATAAATAGTTCTAACCAAAAGCAGATTTAGGAAATTCAAGAATCATCTTAGGCTTGGCAAGATGAAATTAAATCCTATCTAAGGAAATGTAAGGTACCAGAAGACAAAATAGAGGTTCAGAGATTAAGAGATTGTGTAGTGAAGTTTAGCATTGATGAGTACAGTCAGTTGTACAAGAGATCCCTTTTTGGACCCCCACTAAGGTGTCTAACATTGGAGAAGGCCTAGGAGGTCTTGCAAGAAATCTATTCAGGTATATGTGGTAACCACTCTAGGGGGCAAGCATTAACCCTCGAGGTCGTCAGACACATATATTTTTAACCAATCTTATTGAAAGATGCGGTTGACTTTGCTAGGAAATACGCATCCTACTAGGTTTGTTCCAACATTTCCCATTAGCCTGTATCGACACTGGTATCAGTTTAGATCACATAGCCATTTGACTAGTGGATGATAGGTATAGTTGGCTTTCTTTTGAAAGTTACAGGTTAAAGGAAGTATAGAATTGTGGTGATCAAATATTTCACTAAATTGGTTGAAGCAAAAGAAGTCCTGAAGATAGCCGACACGACAATTAGAAGCCTTTTATGGAAAAATATAATCTACCACATTGGCCTGCCAAAGGTATTGATATTTGATAATGGGACCCAATTTTATAGCAGAAACATGATGAACTGGTATGAAAGTTTGAAAATTTGACAACACTTTACCTTAATTAGAAACCCCTAGTCGAACAAATAAATTGAGGTCACTAACAAGATAATTTTAGACCACATCAAGACCTGAATTGAGTGATATAATGGAAACTGGGCGGATGACCTCCCGAACATCCTATGGATGTATAGGACCACTTTTAGAACTGCCATGGGGTATAGTCCTTACAGTTTGGTCTATGGTACAGAAATAGTAATCCTAACAAGATTGACACAACATACAACTCGACTGATTCATTAAAACACAATCAAAAATGAAGCTAAAAAGTAATTTGACCTCGAAATAATTGAAGAGCTCTGGTAGCAGGCATACTCAACAATGCAAAGGTATAGGTCGATCATGGCCAGGCGTTACAATAAAAGCATTCGACCAAGAAGTTTTCAAGTTGGAGATCTCATTCTCAAGAAAGTTGAAGTTTAAAAAATTGTAGGAAAACTCAACTAGAAATGGAAGGAGCCCTTATTTAATAGTTAAAGTGGTAAAACTTGTAAGTTTTTAGGTTGGAGATCTCATTCTCAAGAAAGTTTAAGTTTAAAAAATTGTAGGAAAACTCAACTAGAAATGGGAGGGCCCTTATTTAATAGTTAAGTGGTAAAGCACAAGTTTTACCAACTAGCAAATATGGATAGGAACAAGCTTCATCAACCGTGGAATATAGAAAATTTGAAAAAATTCTTTGTATAATGAGACTCTAGTTTTAATTCAACTGTTCTATGACGTGGGAGATCCAGTCTTTTGGAAAAATGTGCTTTTGTAATTTAGTTCCAAACCAATAAAATTGATTTATATTCAATCCACTCCTTACTTTCTACTATAATTATGGCTTCTAGCCTAATGATCTCATAAATGAGGAAATTATTTTAAGTTGACCATTATCTTTATTTCAAACCAACCAATGGACACACGTATTTCGACTTAAAGATTTTATGATAACTTAGTTTCAAACCAATGAAGTTGACTTATTTTCAATCATGGCTTCTAGCCTAATTATTTAGTTATGATGAAGTTATTTAAAATTGACCTGGTAGTCGACAGCAAAGTTGATTTCAAACGAACCATTTATTATGTGCATATTAACTTGAAATCTCAAATCGATTGACAAACTAGATGAGGTAAATTTCTTTACTTATACACTAGATGAGGTTAACCTTATAGTTGACCTTTACCTTTTTTTCAAACCAATTAACAAAATTCACATTACTTAGTAAGCTGGAATAATAGTAATAGCAAAAGCAGAATGGAAGATAAGGTAATAGTATAAACTTCAAAACATTAGACATACTATTAAAGAAACTTTCAAATCAAACAAAGAGTTACATTTTTATGTTCATCATGCCTCTTGAGGTAAAAAAAGTATGGCAAATAAAAAATGAAAAGTAAAAACAATAGTAACTTTAGCTCAAGCACACCCTTCATCTCTTGCACCTTGAGTGGCGCTCTTTGCCACCTCATCGATGACCCTGTCGAGCTCATCGCTAGAGTTCACATGCACAACCATTAGGGGACCCTCAAATTTCTAGCCTAACCTAAAACAGGGAGCTCCTGTAGGTCAAGAAAAACCAGCCTCCTATGTTATGAATGTGTGATCAACGTTAGGGAAGTATATTGCAGCATCAACTTTTCGATCGTTGAGGTCAATGGCAAAGTTGCTAATGAAATTAAATTCTTTCCCTACCTCGACCACCTTGGGGTAAATAGGAGCTTCCATTTTCTTGACTGGCATAGCCTCATCATATTCTCAAGGTATTAATTCTGGAGTACATTTAATTGCGCTTTGTTCTCTATTCAAAATTGATAGCCCAACTAGCTTCATAATGGCCTTATAAAAGGATTTTTTGGTGTTGTCGAGTGTGAAGACAAAACTAGCCTCTTGAAAAGTCAGGCTCGAAAGAAATTGTTCCACTATCTCTTTATGTATGCTCGGTAACATCTTGAAAAATTAGTCTTGAACGTACCTAAAGGTGCTGTTATACCCCAAGGCTTAACCAGAGAGTGAAGCCTCTTCTATATCCAACACTGCCTTCTTTAGTAGGTCGTCTAAGTGGTTTTTCACTATCACGGCAGCTACTAGCTTAGAATCTTTCTTCTTGACATGCTTCTCAAGCTCTTTGATTCAGGAATTGAGCAACTTAACTCGAGTCTTGGATAAAGCTGAGTGCCTCTTTTGCAGTTTTACCTGGTCAACTAAGGTGAGCTTAGCTCTTTAGTAAAAGTTGTAGCCCCATTATTTGACCTGCAAGGAAAAGAGATTTGGTTAAAACATGCATACATATAAATGTTTGCAAGGTGACAAAATTCAAACACAAACTTACCATGTTTGTGTAGTATGCAAACACTTTTAGGGCATCAAGCTGCTTGATTTCTATTATCTATTTCTGGTTTGAGAAGAAGAGGCTAGCAGTAAGAACCTTTAGTGGGGTCACTTTTGTCGACTCTATGCTTAGCATTGTCACCATGTTTGCAACCCCCACATCAAGTTTGAACCTAGGGTTCGAGAAAGTAGGCAAGGGAAATAACTCTTCATCGGGTCGAAATCTAAAGAGAGAGGTGTCAGTAGCTTTCCCCTTTCCCTTTTCAGCAGCTTTCTCTTGGTAAAGGGGTTGATCATCTATAGCATTTCTTTTATGTCGAGGTATTAGGTTGGCAACCTCCACCATAGATAGTCGAGCAGGTGGAGGAGTAGACAGCGATGCCTATTGTGAAGGAGCTCCTTCAAAGGTTGCCTCTTTTTGAGTGGCAACTTTTAGACCTTCTTGCGCCTTTTGTTGTTAAGCCATAGCTTGCTAGTAGGTCTAATTTATAATTTTGATTCAATTTGAAAGATACACATACACAAAAATAATTTATCAACCAAAAACTACAAAAGAAAAAGAAAGAGAACAATCAATAAGAACAACACGAGTAGGATATTTCTACCTAGTCGAGCATTAGCCGACATATTCAATTGAGCAGGCAATAAGCCTGCTAGCACCAAATTTCTCTCTATTGTATATCGTGGCGCTTCTACCTTTCCAAACTTGACCAAAAATTTTGGATGGAGGTATTATTCCAAGTTAGGTTCTCATTTCCAAGCATTTCAACCCAACCCCTCAACTACCCCCTCGGAATATTAAAATTGACCTCGCTAAGGGAATGGACAAAGAAGTGCTTCTTCTTCCAAGTTTAACCATAAGAAGAGGAGAGAGTTATGAATATTTTTTAATGAGGATGGGTGGTGAGATAATAAAAGCTTGACTTCTTCGTGCTGCCTAACTTCTAGGACATGGAAAGATAGAATAAATTGCTGAAGTTTATGAATGAGAGTGGTTGGTCATGTATTAACATTAAAATAACAAAACTATATAAGATTAGAAAGCAGTTGGGTAATAATTGGGTGATACAGACTTGAAGGCTAGTAAAGAAGTCGACTATAGGTTATGTAATTAGAAACCTAAGTCCATACTTTAAGTCATACTCAAACACTATGATACAACCCATGGGAGGTTAATGCATCCTATCATTTGGCTTAGGGATAATCAATTTGAACTCGGGGCAGATGTGATATTTGTGCTTAATTAGTTCTAAATCTCAACCAGTAATCTTAGAAATTATGTCATTATAGTGGTTAGTTGTAAATGGTTTACCTCAAGACATCAGAGGTTGACTCGCCTTCATAAACAGCCTAGTTGTACCTCTGACATCAACTTTAACCTCACTTGAGCTCTCAAAGGAGCTCACCCCCCAACGAAAAGATTCGTTTGTTTCGCTAGATAAACTATTAACCCTATTCGGTTGGCTACCTTAATGATTATATTTCCTTAGAATCAATCGATCCCACACTACTTTCCCCAAAGACTCTAAGCTTTTTTATGATTTTAAATGTTGCAAAAAAGGAATGACAAAGAACTAAAGCAACATGGGATGAAAACTTACGATCTTGAGAAGAAGAGAAAGTTTGCGACTCTTGGTTAGAGCAGTGACTTTTGTAGAGCTCAACCTCTCATTGTTGTGGTAAATATGGTAAATGAAAATTTCAATGCACTATTTATAGCCTCCAGTTAAGGGGTAACTTAACTAATTAAATGATCGATTATCAAGCACTTATTGCATAATCGTCGATCGTTTCATTAGCTTGGCCAATGTAACTACTACATTTATTGTGCTAAAACCCTAGCTGGGATTTGAAAATTGAGGTCAACATAAAATTATTATAGTTTTAAAAATCAGCTACTCTCCACTTTTTCTCATCACGAGCTCGATTAGGACTTGGGAGTAGGGGAACTCATGATATAGGGAAGTGAATTGAGCCTAATAGGCTAAATAATAATATACTAAGTCAAAAGGCCTAATAATAATCGACCAGATATAAGAGCACGGTAGGCCGTAAGCTATTAGCATCTTCAGTTGACCAGAAGAGCCTCTGAGCCCTAGAAGGCCTATATTTGACCAAAGCATGACTAAGAGACTCACTGCTAGAGCAACATCTCAACCATTGGAGGTCAATTGGAGGAACAAAAAGTGTTCTCCCATCATTGGTCACTGTTGCATTAAATGCAACTCAATCGCTATTCTACCTCATTAAACATGTTGACAAGCAGTGCGCCTCTATATTTATGAAGTATGAATCCATTGTACCACCAATATGCCTCCACGTTAAATGCTGAGATCTCCTCCATACCATTAAAAAAAGGGAGACGCGCTACCTGGAGAAGGTTTTCAAGCAAGGAAAGACCTAAAGGTCCTTAGACAAAGACAAAAGCCTTCTTTGCATGTTCAAGGGCGTGATAGACATTTTAACATCTCATAAGAGATTATAAATATCCCATTGCAATCCCTCATAGAGGTATGTTCAATATAAATTTGACCCTCACTCTGCCGCTCCATATTCCGATCAAATTATACTGACTTGAGCATCTAAGTGCCTTAATTGAGGGCCTCTTCAGCTAGTCTGACATGTGTTAATTGATTGTAGGACTCGACCTGATCTCGTCCAAGTACTCACAAATAGTTCATTTTCTGGGCGACTATAGTGTGCCATGGTCGAATCCACCTCAACTCAGATCCAAACATCATCAACATTATTTAACAATAATTTCTTAAACATTAAAAATACGTACATTTTTTATTTCTAGTTGCATAAAATAAAATGAATATTGATAAAAAAAATAAATTATTTTATCTTCAATAGATCGCACTGGACATTTACTGATTAACATAAATATCATGATCAGGAAAGAGAATTTAGTTGGACAAATGGTTAAAATAATCCTACCAAATGCGCGGGCCGAATAATACATATGTCATCAATTACTTCGTACGCTATATTTGAAGTATTTTTCTTTATATGTTTATATGGCTAATTTTGTGGAACTCTTTTTTTCCCCCAATGTTGGCTCATTTTGTTTTCACTTTTGGTGGTATGATTAATTCCCTTTACAAGGATTTCAATGTTGGCTCATTTTGTTTTCACTTTTGGTGGTATGATTAATTTCCTTTAAAAGGATTTCAATGTTGGTTCATTTTGTTTCCACTTTTGGTGGTATGATTAATTTCCTTTAAAAGGATTTTAATTTTTTATTTTCATTGGTAATTATTCTTGCCACTCACTCCAAAAGTGACTTGATCGCTATTTTTCTTTCAGCCATTGAAAAGACACAAAATCCATTTGAAACATTTCATAAGTCATGGCTCTTGAAATTATATTAATTCCGGGAGAATAGTTTGAATATTTGAGGCATGAAAAGTTAAAAATATTTTTTTTGTTAGTGGCCGCATTATTAATCGAAAAAAATTGATCGCAAATCAATAATTGTAAAATAATTAGTGATTAGTAAATGATTGAACCCCTTGTAAAAGTTACTAATATCAGTTACTAAAAAAGGTTTGCTTATTAATTTGTGACCAATTAGTATTAAGATAAAAGTCAGTTACTAAATAGTGATTGAATATTGCGTAAAAGTGGTCTATACGATCACTAGCAGTCAATCACTTTTTGAATCGGTTACTAATTGAATATTAATCAATCATTAATTAATAACTACAATGCATGGTCACTAAAATACGATTATTTTTTATAATATTTTTCAATTTGATTGTGTCACCAAAGTACACAATTCCCATGTAAATCTAACAATAAAAATAGCATAAGTTATCCTATACTTGGTATGATAAGAAATGAAATCATCATTTCTTACTTGATTCCAATATCATGATTGGTATTTGCCAATAACAAATACAAATGGAATGAAAGTATGTGAAATGACTAAATTACCCTTTCGTATAGAATTATTAAAATAAAATATTTTAATAGTAAATTGTTTACATCTTACAATTCTATCTTTTTATCATAAAATCTTTAATTTTTATTTCATAAAAATGTTTGACAAATATTATAATTCATTTATATTTGGGAAGTAAAATTAATTTTTTTTGGGTAAAAATAAAAAAGATGTGGTACTTGGTTATTTTTTTTTTCACTAGAGTTTGAAGATTGTGGGAGAGATCCATCTAGAGAAAAAAGATACTATCAAGAAGATATACACATAGAGTATTTGTGATGCTTTAGAACTCTTTTATATTAGAAAATAATTTTATCAAATACAAAAATAAGTTCATTTTTGATAGATTGAGAATAACTAAACTTATGGAGGAGGAAAGGAATAACTAAGTCCATGCTTTTAAAATTAAAAATTTCTCTTATTAAATTATACCAAGTATAGGAATAAAAATAGACTTAAAAATAATTATTTCATTCTCAATTTCTACGTACCAATCATATCATAAGAAATCATGAGAATCAATTCATGCCAATAATGTCAAGTGCAAAAAGTTTCAAATTTGGCCAAATTGGTTGACACGATGTTATCAAATGACAACAAACAAATGCAAAGATCAAATTGCACCGCACCTCATAAGATAACATTAATTCTGTGTATTATAGAACCCAAATAAGATAACATTAAAATGGATAAATAAATGTATTTTTTTTCTTACATCCGCGAGCAAATTGATAACAAGTTCGAGGCTCATACAAAGTGGGTGGAAAACCAATAAAGATTCTCGTAGAAAGAGAAAAAAGAAAGGTAAATGTATTATTTCTTTTGCTTATTTTGATATCAATCATACATTAATACATAAAATTTTTATAAATGACCCCTGCATTCATCAAAATGAACAGAACACTTCCCTAAAAAAATGTTCAAATTTTTTTTCTAAATTTTGAAAAATCTTGCAAAAAATACCCCTTATAATGTTGGTGTATCCCACGTGTGGATATGTGTATTTAAGCTTGTGTTTTTGTATATAAAAAGATGATTATGCCCTTATTTATCATTCATTGAATATTCTTTTGAAATATCAACAATCCAAATTAAATCATACTATATTCTTTAATATATGATATATAAAAATAATACATCATCATATATATAATGTATATAAAAATATAATATAAAATAAAATAAGCGTATTGATGCTGCAAAGAGCTTGATGGTCCGGAAGTTTGGTGGATTGAGATGATATTG
>JACGDI010005236.1:88169-98810 GCA_014898725.1 Jacaranda copaia | reverse complement strand
TATTAAATTAAATTTCAAATAATAAATAGTTAATTTTAATTAATATTCTAATATATATGTTATACAAAGCAAATATTGACAAGTGTTAAGATGAAGATGTATCATGTCAATCAAATCAAATCTGGTGGCCTAGGAATCTCAAGCTAATCAAGTTGGGACACGTGGCACATCCATGTATGTGGACCAATCAAGTCGAGAATATTTGATATTATCTTTTAATATGTGCATCAAAGAGATAATTATCAAATATGTTCAAGTTATTTTGGAGTCTCCTGCTGAACACCTATATAAAGGGATGACTAGAGACTCATATTCACATACATACATATTCATATATTCTCAAGTCTCAAGACTTAAGTCTTTAAACTTCAAGTTCTTGCTGCGACGACGTATTGCTACTGCAAAGGTCCTATACCTCTTCAAAGCATCAAGTCATCAAGTGCTTTGATCTCGGAGTCAAGATTCGGGTTTCAAAGAAATTTCGTAGTATCTTTTACCAAGTCAAGGGATACTACATCATATATTCAAGAACAAGCTTTAAGCCCTTGGATCATATATATATCGGGAGAAGAATCAGGGGATTAGTTTTGTTAGGGAATTTATATTTCTTCTCTGATAAATTGTAATTCTCATATATATTTTTTATTTTTTATATAAATTTAATTTGTCCATTATTTTTTCTTTGTCTTGTGATTTGATTTTGTAGACAACGAAATTTGTGTGAACAAATTTATTTGAAGGAAGAAAACAGGATAAGAAAAAACTCAAGGAAATGAGGGGTTTCAAAATAAATGAATAAATTGATATTTCAAATATACTGAAATGCAGATTATGTAATAAGACATATGTGCGGAACTATAAAGAATTCATAAAGAGCCATTAAGTGATTGGGAATTTTGGAATTTGAATAAAAAAAAGAAAAAAAGAAAAAGATGGACATAGCCCAAAAGTTGGAAAGCTATAAAACAATTTTCCCATAGAGTTTCTCTAATATTCTTATTTATTTATTTATTTTTTATGTTTCATCACACTTTAAGCCCACTTAAAAATTAATTATCTTATCAAAATATCTTCAAGACTCATATGAGAAAGATGACTATTTTTAACTTCATATACTTAAATTAAAAATTAAAAAAATATATAATATGGAATACGTTAATTATTTACTTAAGATATCAATAATCATTGCCCACAATTTTTACGCACAAATATTTTTGGGCATTCCAATATTGTATTGAATGTTTGAGACAATAAAAAAGACATAAACATAAAGTTATGGTATTGATGTTATTATAATTAAATTTATATACATAGTATACGGACATATTTTTTTGTATGCATTAAACTTTTATTGAAGATCTCAATACCTTTTTATAAAATTCTATAATAGAATTGCTTACTATATAACAAACATTACAATATACTATACCATTATAATTTTATTTATTTATTCAAGATTAAAATAGAAAAGGTGTTGCAATTAAAATGAATGAAGTAAAATTAAAAAATAAAAATACTTACTATTTAAAAAATAATAAAAAATATATTGTCATGCATAGAGTCAACGGGCACAACATCGCGCCTTGCACGGTGTGTCTTTTCTAGTATGTATATATATATATATATGCATTATTTTTCACTTGTTGACTCTTGCGGACATTCTCGGAAATAAGAAGATGTATCATATCCACATTTTGCTAAGCTCTATCTTTTTTTCTGGCTTCCTCCTTAATTTTGCAATCATGCCATGAGGTTGGCAAGCTTCAACTCCTTTTGCTTCTAGTGTAAACCCTTACCGAATTCCTTCATGCAAGAACTAGAAAATTTGTCAATGATTACAATAACTTGTATTTGTTCATCAACCCTTATATATATATATATATATATATATTACCTCAGAGCCAATATCATGTACTATCATCTCAAAGTCCAATGCTCTCTAGATTTTCCTAGCTGAAGAGGCAAAATCATATGACTCATCTAAGTCCTCCTCATCGTTTTCCCCACTTTTTGTACGAGATTCAGGTGGGCCGGCATTAAAATTGATGTGTCTGTCTGCCTGTCTTCTTCAGATATTTATTGTTAGTAACGACCCACACCACTTTCATTAGTTTCAAATAAAATAAAACTTTTGTTGCCCCTCATTTGAAATGAAATGGTTTTGTTTAACTCGTTCATTCCAACAGATTGAGAGGAGGGTGCAGTGCAGTGGTATTCTCTATCAAGAATGGAACCGTCTTAACTTGAATGAAGAAACTACAGTAACAAGACAAGTAAAATTTTAATTTGATAATAGACTCCTTCTCAGATTGGTACTGCAAGATTAATGGCTATGTTGCTTGTGGACACTCGTATCTCCTCCACTTTCCTTCCCCCTGCTCGCCTTTGCCTTCGCCTTCGCCTACGCAGTGGACACTCCGTTCCGTTTTCACACTTATGAATTATATGATAAAGGTCAAATAATATATATTGTGTTGTTCAAAATTTAGTATTTTATATGTATGATATATTTTTATTAAAATATCCAACAGAAGACCCGCAGCTACTAACCTTTCCCTCTCATCTTTATAAATTATATAAATCTCTTCTCTAAAAATGTGATGTTTACCAAAATAAAATGCCCTACCGTTAAAATTTTGGATGAAAAATTGTGACATTAGCCAAAACCATTGTGTAAATTTTCTATTTTACCTCTAATCCAATAATTGTTATAACCTATCGATTAAAATGACATTCATAAGATTTTAAAACTCACGCCTCATTTAATTTTAATTTCAAATTTATTTTCACTCATTTTTAATATTTGAAAATGAATTATTTTATCAACAACTTCTCATTATTTACATTGAAATTTCAACTCATTTTTAACTCAAAATACATTTCTCAATAACTTATATATATATATATATTATGTTTCTATCTATTTTCGTTATTATTATGTGTCTCCACGTATAATCTACTAAACAATATATATTAATTACTTTTTTCAGACAATTTATTTAAATACAAACTCATTTTTCTATATTTTCAAATTTTAAAAAATATCAAAAATAAGAAATAAAAAAATAACCTAACAGCCTCTCGAAGTAAATATATATTTATATATATATAATGTCATCATTTTGCATCCAAAACCTTAACGATAGGAACAGTGCATTTTCATATGAAAAAGTTTCGATAATTATAAAACTTAAAAGGGAAAAATTAGTAATTTTACTAGAAACATAGGTATAATTAACTTTTAAATTAATCGTAAGTTTTGTTTCATTGAAACTATACCCATCTTAATTATTAATTAAATGATACTTCAAAAATTAAATAACAACAACAGCAGATCAACTTTCAATAGTTAAACTATAAATCATCTAAAATTTCCTTAACCTATGTTAGTGATGCTGTTGAAAGCTGCATGTGGAGAAAAAGGGAGTTGTACTATGGGTAAATTGATCAGGGAGGTCGAGTACTTAGGTTTGTGCATAACTTGGAACTTGAGATCTGCAACCACAACACACGTTAAACTAGCCGAGGTGCCCCGGGCTAAAGCACTCTGACACTCAAATTAGTTCTAGTCGAGATGAAGAGATCAAACAGAATACAGAGAATATAAAGCTTATAGTATATTGGACATTACCATGAGCGTAGTTGAGCCTAAAGTATTTATAGCTTTTTGTAGGCGTGATTTGACCCTAGTACCCTTATCAGGTGTATTGACTTTTGCCTTTGCCAGGGAGTTGGGGGTCATTCTATGTCCAAATCTCGGTATTGTGCTAAGTGGCTAAATCTCCTATTTTCCCGAATAAACAGTACCAGTGGAGGCGTGTCTTTATCAAAGTTGTCGGTAGGATTATCAGAGTTGGTGGCAGCGATTGTATCGGCTGTCACGCGTCATTAATGCGGAGGCATGCAGCCTGTCAAACTAATAAATACGGCAGGAATTTGAGTCAACATCGTAGTGGTCTTGAGGTCGATACATATCGACTAGACTCAAATATTTGAACTTTTAGAGTGGTCCTAAGATCGATATGGGTCAACTGCGGACCCTACTAGGTAAGGTCGATACCGATCGACCAAACAAACTTATCGTTGGGCATCCTAGGCTGTCTCATTTGATGTTGGGCCTGTTGGGTCTACTAGATTATCCCATATCATAAGTTTCCCCAACTCACGGTCCTGATCGAGCTTGCCAACAAGAAAGAGCAAGGAGTTTACATTCAACCATAGCGGGTACTATGCTCAACCAGGATTTTTGAATTCTCGACCCAAGTTTTCAAACTGCCGACCCAGGTTTTTAAACTGCCGACCAAAGTTTGAGGTGGTTTTTTTGTATTTAATGCGGCTATTAGTGTGCAGAATATGAAGTGTACTAGGGGCAGACTATCATCATAGCAGTTACACGAATTTTTGCGCATGAATGCCTATATATTGGGGGATAACCGACTCCATTTACACTTTTGCTGTCTGAAATTCTAATCAAATCGCCATCTTTGAAGCCCTTCAAGTTTTGCGCTTTACCTTTGTGAAATTTTTACCGTAAGTGTCTTTACTATTCTTGTTCTTTTCTATCTTTTCTTTGTAAAACATGTTTGTTGGCCTCAATTTTGATAGCACTAGGTTAGAGAATATAGCTCGTGGAGGGAGACTGGGGCCGAGAACACATCTGAGTCATCTCATAGGAGTAAGTCCAGTCCATCTGCAAGCGAAAGCTCTAGCTTGAGTAGTAGTAGTAGTTCGAGCGACATTAGGGTAGTGTTAGAGGGAGAGGTTGGTCTTGCTAATATGCCTGCAAGTCGGGGTCAATTATTTACCCCTGACCATTATACTGAAATAGCCTCCAAGATAACCACTGCAGATTTAGTCCTTATTCGAACAACGTATCATATCACTGATGAGTATGAGCTAGTAGCGCGAGGGACCTGGGGTAGGATGCATCAACCTCCCTAGGGATTCATGACTATTTTTGAGGAGGAATTGAAATGTGGCCTTAGGTTTTCGCTTGCCCAGCCCATAGTCGACCTCTTTCTAGGACTAGGGGTCTGCATCACTCAACTACTCCCCAATTATTCTGCCACACTGTACAATTTCGCTGTGCTGATGCACCTATATGACCAGCCTACCACTTTTGCCAATTTCTCCAACTTATCCCACCTTCCCATGTCTCAAAAGTCGGGCAGTAATGAAGAGTCTGGTTTCTATTATCTGACCGCTCAATCCCGACGAAACTTTTTGATATCCCCCATCTCTTCTTACGGGCAAGAGTGGAAAAAATACTATTTTTATATCCGAGGGCCAAGGGTGCTTACTATTCTGAGGGGTTGGTGGAGAGGGCCTATGGAGATGCTCGGGAACCAAACACCTAGTTGGCTCAACACCTTCATCCAGGATCTGATTGGGTTTGGGCAAATGGAGGCCTCCATACTGATCGAAGAGAGGTGTTTGGTTCTGGCTGGCCTATCACCTGCCCAACTCGACCTGCCTACGGACGATCAACTGGTAGAAACTTTCCATCGACTGTTTCTATTACATGCTCCTCTTTCTGCTCAAATATGATATTTATTTACATTGTTTGCCTGTGCAAATCGCAACGACATAATGGTCCACAACTGTAATAAGTCTCAGGTCCGGTCACTAAGGGTCAAGGCACGACGACAAGCTACTGCTGCTGCTCAACGAGGAGGTGCTACCGAACAGGTAGGCTCATCGAGGTCAACGTCTGCACCACCTCCACCACAAATCAAAGCAGCTCATGAGACCTAATTTGCTCGCTAGAAGGTGCTCAAGCAAAGCAGCCTTGCGGGTCGGGGCAAGAGACAACTGGTCGAACAGAGAGGTTCAGCTCCAAAGAAGGCTATCGAGGGTATATGGAAATAAAAGGTGGTGACAGGTTGGGACCTGTTTGGAAAGCCTAGTGACGGCCCGATGTTCCGACTTCCTCAACTATCTCCTCGGCAATTCATCATCAACTGCGACTAGGAGATATTCAACTCGACCTCAATCTTTGAGGGAGGGCCGACTGCCACCGATGCTTTGAAGTGGATGACCTTAGGGCTATTTATGAACAACCAACGAAAGCTTATGAACCTGAGTTAGCTCGGAACGATGAAGGCAATGTCCTATTACTACAACGTGGTAAGTAAGAGATCAATAAGTTCAACCACATCTTTTCTATTATGTTCATATTAGTTTGAGAATGACACTGCTGTGTTTCAGATAAGGCAGCTACGCTATAATATATTCCGACAGTTGGAGATGGCACTAGCTGCCAAGGAGGAGTTAGAGACTGGGGGAGAAGGGAAACGCTTAAGGTGCAGCTTGAATCCTCCCAACTCCAAGTCGAGCAGCTGAATAAAAGGGTGGCCGACCTCCAACAGCAACTCAACACCAAGGATCAACAGGTGGTCCAAGCGGTCGAGGATCGAGGCTACATGGATAACATCATTAAGAAAATCCATCTCGACCTTTAAATGAGTTTCAGCTCTGGTCAGGCCAAAGGTCATGCAGAGGCAACCAGCCAAGCCAAAGAGGCCTTCCTCCGACATCTGTCCGTGGTGCGGTGCAAGGCTGTTGAGCAGTTTGTGGTGAGCACCGCCTTCTAAGATGTCAGCGCGATTACAGCCCTAAATGATGCCTACGAAGCATATCACTGGGCCATTAAAAAATTAGAGCACATGGGTTATTGCTTTCGTGTAGAGGATAGAAGTCAGATGAGTCTCCTGCTCAACGATAAGCTGGAGCCTTTCCCCGAGCTAGAGAAAGGTGGCACTGAGCAGGCTCCAGAGGGCGGACCTACTACTGTCGCACCCAACGCGTCACTGCCGAGGATCAGAAGAAGAAAGACGAGGTCGATGCCAGGCTAGAGCAAATATGTTCATAGTTCATGTTCACGGAGGATCTCGTTACCCAACTAAGGGATGAAGATGTTGACCTGGCGCAGTACGTGCTATGGTCGACTAACTTTATGAGTAATCTCCTGGGACCTTTGAAACCTCCTCAGGCTGTCTCTCCGCTCATCTGTGCAACGCCCGAGCCAGACACATATTGGGTTGAAGGTGGTCAAAAGGAGCCAGACCAACACTGAAGTCGAGTCGAACCAGCTTTTCTTTTCTTTCTTTTTTTTTTATATGTACCTTGCCAGAGTATTATCAATAAAAAAACATATATTTTGTTTCATTTTCCTCCTGTAGCGGCATGCATAGCCTTTAACCTTTATTGTGATAATGTAAAAAATATTTGGTTGCCTGTTACGTAGTAATAATATTCGACGATTGTGTTGTCGATTCCTTCATATTGTCTGTTGACTATCTGCTCGACCCTTAGAATTAATTGCCCCTCAAAAAAAGAGGTGCATCCCTTGCTAAGTACGAGGTCGACAAAAAATGGATGGTCGAGTAGAAGCAATGAGTGGCTGCTTAGTTATTGACTACAAGATCGACTAGCAATTTGGACGGCTATGAGCCATTTATGGCAGCAAGGGGCTACTTAGGTGTCGACTATGGGGTCGACTAGAATGTTGGGCTATTTGGGTGGCAACGAGGGGCTATTTAGTTATCGACTGTGGGGTCAACTAGAATCTTGGATGGCTAGGAGTCGTTTGGGTGGCAGCAAAGGGCTGCTTAGTTATTGACTGCGAGGTCGACTAGAATCTTGGACGGCTAAGAGCTGTTTGGGTGGCAGCAAGGGGCTGCTTAGTCGTTGACTATGGGGGTTAACTAGAATTATTAAAGACAATAATTAAGCTAATAATATTACAATTTTATTTAAGCCAATAGGTCACAAGGATAAGCGCTATGCAATTTTAAATAAAAAACTTCCTGAGAATGATGGCGTTCCACAGGCGGAGGAGTTCATCTCCTTGCATGTTAGCCAGCCTGTATTCATTGTGCTTTGCCACTTTGATAATTGAGTATGGCCCTTCCCATTTTGGTTCGAGCTTGTCCACGTTCTTGGAGACCTTCACCTTTTTTAGGATAAGATCCCCAACATTGAAACGACGCTCTCTGATCCTTTTATTATAGTTTTGGGTCATCTTCGCTCTGTAGCGCTGCATAGTATTGTAGGCCTCCTGTCGATGATCATCAATAGTTTTGAGATCCAGCTTCCTCTCCGACGTGTTTCTAAATGAGTAGTAGTGGATGACCCAAGCAGTATGTTGGATCAATTCTGAAAGTACAACTGCTTCTGACCCATACACTAGGCTATAGGGGGTGTGACCAGTGGCTATTTAGGGAGTTGTCCTGTAAGCCTACAGCACGCCAGGTAGGTCATCTACCTAGTTTGCCTCAGTGTCCTGAATTTTGGCCTTCAATTGGTCAAGGATAGTCCAGTTGTCACCTCGGTCTGCCCATTTGACTAAGGATTGCCCATCGACGTGAAATGTTGTGTGATCCCTAAAACCTTGCACTAACCTCGTATACTCTTACTCTGAAACTGAGTGCCATTATTTGAAATAAGTACCTTGGGCAACCCAAAATGGCAAATGATATTATTCCATATAAAAATTTTTATGATCGCGTCAGTTATCTTAGGGACAGCCTCATCTTCAACCCACTTGATGAAATATTCGACCGCTAAGATTATAAACTTTCACTGCATTGTTGATCTCAGCAAAGAGCCCACAATATCAATTCCCCACTGATTAAACAGCCAAAAAATTTGAACATTAACCATCGATGTGGCTGGCTAGTGCGGCAGTTGGAATGGACCTAGCATGATACACACTTGCGTGCGAAATCCACCAAATCTTTCAATAATGTTAGCCAGAAGTATCCATACCTGATTATTTTATGGGTAAGGGACCTCCCTCTAGAATGGTTGTCACATATGCCTGCATGAACATCTTGCAACACCTCCAACGCCTGATCCTGATCCAAGCATCTTAAGGGGGTCCAGTGAAGGATCTTTTGTATAATTGACCATACTCGTAGAGGGCGAATTTGGAGACTTGACCTCGAAGGCGCCGAGCCTTATTCTTATCATTAGGAACAATGCCTTAGCTAATATATAATTTTATTGGAGTCTGCCAAGAAACAGGCATCTCGTCAATAGCTGTTATAATATTTTCATCAGAGAGTGTGATTGACAGCCTGTTCGAGACCAAGAATGTGATTTTCTTATCTCTTATTTTTCTAATTGAGCTGGCAAACTTGGAAAGGGCATTGGCCCATTCATTCTCAGATCGAGGGACCTGGCTAAGAGTAAACCTTTTAAATGATTGCTACAACCTCTTTACCTCGATCAAGTATCGGGCCATCGACTGTTCTTTGGCTTCAAAATTTCCTCCGACTTGCTCTACCACTAACTAGGAGTCTGTGACCATGACCAACTGTTCGACCCCACACTTAAGCGCCATTCTCATTCCTGCCAGCAAGGTCTCGTACTTCACCTTATTGTTTGTGACAATATAATCTAGTTTGATTGCAAAATCATACTCCTCCACATCTAGGGAGCAAAGAGCGACCCTAATTCCTCTCCCAGATGTGGTCAATGACCTATTGACATGCAAAGTCCAAACAAGAGGGGCAGTGATACTTTTATCGGGTAAGTCGACTTGCTCTGCAATGAAGTCGGCAAGTACTTGAGCTTTGATAGTCGTTTGAGGTTGAAAGCTAATGTAGAACTCTCCAAGCTCTATTGCCGACTTGGTAAATTTGCCTGATGTATCGAGCTTCACCAACACTTGTTTCAATGGTTGGTTTGTTAACATTGTGATAGAGTGAGACTGGAAGTATAGTCTCAGCTTTCGAGCAATGGTCACCGAGGCCAATGTAAATTTTTTAATCTCCAAATAATTATGTTCTGGCCCTTAAAGTGACTTACTGCAATAGTAGACTGGTCAATGGTTGCCATCCCTGGTCGATACCAATACTAAATTGATTGACGCTTCCAAGACTGCTAAGTATATCTGAAGTACTTTTTCCAACTCGGGTTTTGCCAACATTGGGGGTGAGGCCAAATACTATTTCAATTCAATCAGCACCCGATCACACTATTTCGTCCATCAAAAACTCGTCTTTCTAGCATTTTTTAGAATTTTGAAAAAGGGGAGGCTTTTGTCGGCTAACCTCGCAATGAACCTTCCCAAAGCCACAATTTTCCCAACCAGCCTCTAAATTTTCCGAACTATTCTCGGAGGGGTAACATCCAAGACTGCTTGAATTTTTTGTGGATTGACCTCAATGCCTCTTTGGCTAACCATATAGCCCAAGAATTTTCCTCCTTGGACCCCAAACATGTATTTATTCGGGTTTAGCTTCAATCCATATGCCCTCAATATTTCAAAAGTATGACTGCGGTGAAGCAAGTGGTCTTGGACTTTTTTTGTTTTGACTATCATGTCATCGACGTAGACTTTCATCGATTTTTCAATCTTATCTTTGAACATGAAGTTGACTAATTGCTGATAAGTTGCCCCAGCATTTTTTAAACAAAATGGCATGACCAGAAAGCAATACAAATTGTTAGGTACAACAAAAGATATTTTATCCCTATCCTCAACTGCCATGAATATTTGATGATAGCCTTGAAATACATCCATCATACTCAACAATTCACACCTAGCAGTTGAATTAACTAGTAAATCTATCCAAGGCAAGGGGTAAGGATCTTTAGGGCATGCTTTATTTAAATCAGTAAAATCATTACACA
>JACGDI010005236.1:76987-87777 GCA_014898725.1 Jacaranda copaia | reverse complement strand
CGATTAGCTTGATCGAGATGTTGTAACATCTCCACACCTCCTTCAAATTGCACAAGAGCTCACCTGTGCCTGCAGGGGTTGGAAACTTGACTTTCAAATGATAAGTAGACACAATGGCACGAAATTCATTGAAGTTATAGGCAAATAGGGCGTCGACCACAAGATAATTTAGCATTAATGTTCTCCTTCAAGGAGTTTCCCCAAAAGATGTGGACAAGTCGATCGACCCCTTCAGTACAATCTTTGACCTCCTGAATCTGACTAGCGGCGTGCGCATAGGCTGGAATTTCAACTTGCCCAGGTTTATCCTCTTTAGTGTAGATAAGAAAAAGACATTCGTTGAGCTGCTGTTGTCGATTAGAATCTTGCACACCTTAAAGTTCACAATCTCCACAAAAATAACCATCAGGCAATCTATCTTGTGATCAACATTTTTACCCTCAAGATGGGCCAGGTCGGCATCAGTAAATGAAATGAGTTCTGCGCTCGTTGAGAGGTGGAAAGTTGTCTCCACAGGCAAAGCTTTATTGAACTCAAGCCTCCTCTATGTTTGCCTCCGAGCGGACTTAGAGTTTCCCCTAGTGGGACCTTTTGTAATCATGTCAATCACCCCTCTGATGGGTAGGCAATCCTTCTGGGCGGGCTTTTTTTCTTTATCTTCTTTTCTATAGCTAACCAACCTTTCTCTATGGGGAGTCCGGTCAGTTTTTTCCCCTTCAGTCTGGGCTTCCACGGCTATGTATTTTTTGAGGTGGCCTTGCCTGATCAACCTCTCGATCTCGTCTTGGAGATTGAAGTACTCATCGGTGTCATGCCCTTTCTATTTGTGGAAGTGGCAATATTTTTTTGATTTCTTCATGGCTTCAGTCCCCGTCAACTTTTTAGGCTTTTTGAGGAGGTTATCATTCTGGATAGCATATAGGACCTCCTTCCTCAGGATGTTCAACAGTATATAGTTATGAAAGAGCTTGATCGGAGATTGACCTCGCTCTTTTTATTTCTGGTTGTCTATTTCCTTCTTTTTCTTCTCAACTTTGGAGGATCCGAACTTGAGCTTGTTCATTTCTTCCTAGGTCATATATCTTTCTGCCAGGTCGAGCAGCTCCTTCATTGACCTGAGCCATTCTTGCACCAAAGAATTGGCACATTCTTTATACCTGAGCCCTAAGAACAACACATCGATCAAGAACTCAATTCTTAGGTTATCAATCTTCAAGACCTCCATATTAAATCTGGTAAAGAAGTCTTGGAGGGATTTTCCCTCGCCTTGCTTGACGGTATGGAGGTGGGTATGGGGGAGCTTGGCTTCCTTCTACTGGTAAATTGGTGCAAGAATTTATCGCATAGCTGATCATAGGAGTAAATCGATGATGGTTCAAGCTTCACGAACCAGTCTAGTGCGGTGCCTTGGAGGGTGGTCACCAGCATTTTAGCATAGATGTATTCATTGTGACCATGCAGCTGCATCATGTGCTCAAACTACATGAGATGCTCATTGGGGTCGGTGGAGCCATCGTACCTTAGGAGATCGATAAGGACTTTGGCGTCTATGATGATGCACTCGTCAATGATTTCCTAAACGAATGGGGTCCCTCTCTCCTGATGAGACCTTTGAGGAGCCTCCAAGTTTGGTGTTCTGTTGGTATTTCTCATCGAGATGTCTGTTTAGCTGTTGGACTTGATGGGATACTTCTTCCCACTCATCTTGATCCGCCTAGGTGGCGTTCTGATCAAGATCTAATCTAAGATGCTCGGCCCTATAGCGCTATGGGGCTCGAATGGGCCGATGCGCAAAATCTGTGGATTCTCCTCTCTCTTTGTGGTAGTCACACCCAAAGCGTTTGACCTTATCGCACTGCATAGCCCGATTAGGTCTAGCGTGATCTACTGAGTCAGCCACCTCCTCCCGCACTTCTGGACGTCTCCTTTCTCATGCAAGTGTCTAGGACTAACTTTACGCCTGGTGGGTGGCTGCCTGGCTTCTCAGCAGGAGTGACTGTTCTCTGGGGGCCTATTTTTCGATGGGGGTGGCTGCGGAGTTGCACTGGCGGCGAGAGCGGGCACTGTAGTGTGCCTGTTCAGAGTGGCAGATAACTGGGCTGATATGTGAGCAGAAATTTGCTCACTTATTAGCTGTATCAATTGGGGCATGGTGAGCGTTACCACCTGCTCCTCGGGGACACTGGAACCCAGAGCGTTTGTATCTTGCTACGATTAGGGAAAGGTGGAAAAGTAGACCTCCGGTTCTCTTCCTTTTTTGATGCTACTCTGCGTGTGTTTACCATTTTCTTGCTACAATCTCAATGGCTTCCCACAGATGGTGCCAAATGATGCTGCTAAAAATTACATGCAGAAAAAAAGGGAGTTGTACTATAGGTAAATCGACCAAGGAGGTTGAATACTCAGGTTTGTGTATAACCTAAGGCTTGAGATCTGCAACCACCATACATGTTAAACTAGCCAAGGTGCCTCCGGCTAAGACACTCCAACACTCAAGTTAGTTATGGTCGAGATAAAGAGATTAAACAAAACACAAAGAATGTAAAGCTTATAGTATATTAGACATTACCATGAGTATAGTTGAGCCTAAAGTATTTATAGCTTTCTGTAAGCGTGATTTGACCCTAGTACCCTTATTAGGTATACTGACTTTTGCCTTAGCCAGGGGGTTGGGGGTCATTCAATGTCCAAATCTCGGTACTGTGCCAGGTGGCTAAATCTCTTATTTTCCCAGATGAACAGTGCCAGTAAAGGCGTGTCTCTGCCAAAGTTGTTGGCAAGGTTGTCAGAGTTGGTGGCATCGGTTGTATCGGCTATCACGCGTCATTAATGTGGAGACATGCAGCGTGTCAGACTAATAAACACGACAGGGATCCGAGTCAATGCTGGAGTGGGTCTTGAGTTCGATACATGTTGACCAGACTTGAATATTTGAACTTCTGGAGTGGTCTTGAGGTCGATACAGGTCGACCGCGGACCCTACCAGGTGAAGTCGATACTGGTCGACCAAACAAACTTACCGTTGGACCTCCTGAGCTGTCTCATTTGATGTTGGGCCTATTGTATTATCACATATCAATTAGGTTTTAAAAATTTATCTTTTTATTTATGCTTTTCTTCATGTTATTTTGTAGATCATTTTATCTACTGTCTAATTATAGAAAATAGAAGCCTTGTTTTATATGCGATTTAAATTGATAAGAAAATATTGAGTTACAAATTTGAAAAACTTAAATCAAATATTTACAATTATAATCTAAGAAAAAAAATCCAAATACCATGACAATAATTGAACAGTATAAATTTTATCCTAAAAGGCCAAAATGGGGGGAAAAAATCGAACCTATAGAGTGAAAACACCAATCACGGCAGAAGTAATTTCATTTTTTGAAGTCCAGTACTCAAACCAAACACGACAGAAATGGATTCCACTCTCCCTCACTCCAACAGAAGCACCAGCAGATGGAAAAAGAGGCCTGCAATTCACCATAATTACAGAACGCCACTCCTCCTCACCTTCATCATCATCATTGCTCTCTTCTTCTCTTCCAAAGCCCTCATTTCCCCTTCTGTCCTCCCCCTTTCCCGAAATTCCCGACCTGTTCTGCCCCCGCAATGCGCGGCCACAGTCGGTGGTTCGGGGGAAAAATTCATCTGGTACGCGCCCCACAGTGGGTTCAGCAACCAGCTTTCTGCGTTCAAGAACGCTATTCTAATGGCCGCCATTCTGAACCGGACGTTGATTGTCCCACCTGTTCTTGATCACCACGCCGTTGTCCTTGGCAGCTGCCCCAAATTTAGGGTTTTGGATCCGAATGAGTTGAGATTCAAAGTCTGGAACCACAGTATTGATCTTATCCGTGATCGCAGGCAAGTTCAATTTCAAGATGATATTTAGAAATTTTTCTTAATCATTTAGGTTTGATTTGTATTTGTCTATTCACTTGACGAACAAATTTTAGTCTTAGAATCTGACATTGTGAGAAATATGTTTAAATCTGGTCTGGAATTACTGTTTTGAGCTTCTTTGTCATCGTATGAAGACTTAATTTAAGCTGATTTATAATTTTTACCAACTGTTAGGTTTGATCTGTGTTCATGTACTTGAAATCCTAATGAATACAATTTGCTCCTTAAAATCTGATTGAGTAACAAAAAGATGTTGTACCATGATCTATGAAAGTTAGACATCAATTTGGCGATTCTTGCTTGTATGCCAGCTGAGATCTAGTACCGCTTTTACTCTTATAACAAAATATGGTATGCATTTATATGCATGCACTAATGCGTTCATCCTCTTGACTCCATTTTATGTAATGTATTTTGGATGTGTTTCCACTGTAAGTTTCTTAAAGAATATAATTTTACATTTTCTGGTGTCTCTGGAAAAGGGTTCTTTATTAGTTTATACGGTCATCTATGACTGGTTGGAGGCATATTTTAGTTTTTAGTTAGCAAAATTTGTATGTGAACATGTTAGAACTTAGGTTTCTTCTTGTTTATATTATTCTCCATCAGTTTTTGGTAAAAAGAGCTTTACGTGGTGGATAAGTTGCAATTGCTTTGTGCTGTTAATGTGCGTTCAAATTACAGTACTTATCGTGCTCCAATGTGTTCAATTTACTCTCCTTATTGTCAGTTCCTTATGAACAAAAGGCATGTTGAGGTAGAAATAAAACTTATTTTAATTTTGGCTCCTGATAAATACTATATGATGGGCACATTTACATAAACATTGAAATGTTTTGCTTTTCTTGATGGATGCAGGTATGTATCCATGGCCGATATAATTGATCTTTCCTCTCTGGGGTCCGCTTCAGCTGTCCGATTTATAGATTTCAGGGTTTTTGCATCAATGTGGTGTGGGGTGAATCTCAACTTGGTTTGCAGTGAAGACTCAAATGTGATTTCTTCTTTGCTTGAAAAGCTGAAACAATGTGGATCATTACTAACTGGATATGATGGCAATGTGGATGCTTGTTTATTTGCTTCACAAGAAGATTGTAGAACAACAGTATGGACATGCCAAACAGATGATGATGGGGTAATGGATTCATTTCAAGCCAATGATGACCTGAAGAATAAAAGGAAAATTTCGTTCTTGAGGAAAAGGAAAGATGTTTATAAGGCCCTTGGTCCTGGCTCTGTAGCTGGATCAGCCTATGTTCTGGCATTTGGGAGCCTTTTTAGTGCATCATATAAGGGGTCTGAATTGCATATTGACATCCACGAAGCTCCAAGAAATCAAAGGATACAGTTGTTAATTCAGAAGGTTGAATTTCTTCCATTTGTGTCCGAAATCTTAAATGCTGGGAAGAAGTTTGCCCTCCAGACAATTAAAGCTCCATTTCTTTGTGCACAGCTTAGGTTGTTGGATGGTCAATTCAAGAACCATTGGAAAGGTACTTTCTTAGGAATGAAGCAAAAGCTGGACTTGTTAAAACAAAATGGTTCTCTCCCAATTCATGTATTTATAATGACTGATCTTCCCCAGCTTAATTGGACTGGCAGTTATTTGGGGGATTTGGCAAAAAATTCTGATGTTTTTAAGCTGTTTGTTCTGAGAGAGTATGATGAGTTAGTAGTTCAAACTGCTAAGAAACTTGTAAATGCTGGGCACAGTATGAGGCTTCAATTTGTTTCTAGTAATTTTGATTGGAGAGAGCAGCAATGCAGTGCTCTGTCATTACCTGATATACTTCTATATATGGAAGAAACAATCTGCAGCTGTGCTTCTCTAGGTTTCGTTGGGACTGCTGGGTCAACCATAGCCGAGAACATAGAATTTATGAGGAAAAATAACATATGTTCATGATGAATTTCACTTTAACTGTTAGTGGGATATATATGTGCATACTGTTGATTCTGATCTCCTCTACGGGAATACAATCTTGCAGGTCCACTAGCTGTTTTGCATACCTAGATAGTACAAATTATATGGAGGGAAATAAAAATTATCAAGTTGTTGGAGTTTTTTTGACTCTTTATCTTTAAGAAAACTTAACAATCCAGCTGAGGACAGAATTGAAAGGAAAAATCTGCGCTATAAGGAACTGACAAGGGCATTTCCTTCATTTCTGAAGTTCTCAACGGAGGTTTCAGGATGCTGTGAAATGATTGAGAGGTATGCTTTCACTCATTGTAACATTGCTTTTCTGTAATTTTATCTTCTAACTGTTGTTGTAGATTGTAAAAGAAATGAGTTTAATGACCAGGATGCTACCTTTCAAATAGTTTTTCCTGATATCCAAATTTATAGGAACAATTAACACTATCTATTTGTCTTGCCTATTCACATGTAATTTGAGAACTTTGAATCAAGAATATCTTATTGTTTAGTCAGTAGACTTTGGATACTCTTTTATTTTTTTATTTTTTAGTAGACTTTGGATACTCTTTATTAAGAGAGTTAACCCTTGCATCGATCCATGGATTTAACTGTGCATTCTCTATAATAATTATTACAAATATGGATTTAACTGTGCATCCATCGATCCACACACTTGGTTCTCCTTTGGAACTAGCTTTAAAAGTAAATTCTCTCACGCAAAACCAATAATGAATTGTGAAGGACAGTTCTCTGTAGCTGTGGGTTTAAAAGGATCTTGCTCAATGGGATTAATTGATGATAAACACAGTATTGATCATTTAGAAGATGAGAAGATTCCTCATGGATCCAGTCCCATCCTTGTAGGTAGCAGACGGATGCCGGATGAGGGTTCTTTAATGTAATCCAAACTTGCAACCTGGAAAAGAATATTTGCTAGCACTGGTTTTGGATTGGCTAGGTTTTTCTTCTTTTGATCTCTCCCCTTTGAGGAGCATTGGGTATTGGTGTAAGAGGAGGGGAACACATGTTTTAGATTACCTCTATATCTGGGCAACTTTAGTTTCAATACTTGAAATGCATGCTTATTAAACATGTAGATTATCATAATTATGCGTTTTCTTCAAACTATGATTTGCTTGTTATTGCTAGCAATCCTTTGGGGAGGAGACCAAATCAACCTGTAAAAAACTTTCTGGTTGATTTTGGGTTGTTCTGTTTTTCACAGAAAGAGAGATTTGGTCTGTCATGAAGGACTATTTCCGAGTGGTCTCCCCGACGTTTCAGTTTTGAATTGGGATCCAAAAACAGGGTCTTTGTTTCTGGACTATGTCACAAGGATTAATTAGTTTGGTGCGAGTTGCAACGGCTATTTCAGTAATTAATTAGGTTCTGGAAACTCCGGGTTAACATGACTTTCTCCATCTGTTAGAGATCTCTCTGCAAATTAACCATATGTGTGATAGTTTGATGGGCTCATTCGGGTTCTTGTGCTTTACTTCTGTCGGTCTTTATAGCACTGGGCTTCTTTGTCATTGTAATCATTCTTCCAATGAATTAGAATTTTTAGAAAATAGGAAAAAGTGAAATTATCTCAAATGTATTGGTTCCATTTTTCCTTTGGACGACATCAAATAAGATGCTATTTTATTTTCTTAAACTGTGGCTTAACTAATTATACAATTTTAAGGTTGTAACTTCACTATAAATCAATTGCCTCCTTTTTGACACTCTATTGTTGGGCTTGGGCTTCTTCTTGTTATATATGTTACTACCTGATCCTAGGGCTGTCGAGTCATTGAATCGAATTTTAATTTGAATTCAATTTGAATTTTAGGATTTTTATCCAATTAAAATATTCGATGGATCAAATCAAATTGTAAATATTTATAATCCGAAATAAGTAGACGGGATATAAAATTAAACAGTCCGATCCATTAAAAATTTGAATCCAAATTTTAATATTTTTTTATTAAATTAATGCTCTTATATATAACATTAATAAAGTTTTAAAATAAAATTTATATATTATATTGACTTAAAATTTATATTAATATTTATATTGTACTATTAATATTGAATCTTTAATCTAAAAAATAAGAGAGACATTGATAAAATGTTAAATATAATAATATATAATAGTTTATCTATGCATTAATATAATGTGAAATAGGAATTTAGTATTCAAATATTTAACTTTTAGATTAATATATAATAAAGACTTGTTAAAAATTCAAATATGATGCATATTTACTTTATAAATACAATATTTTTATGAAATTCAAAAGGAAAAAAAGAAAAAAAAAATATGTGGTCTGATTTTTTAATTGGATTTCGAATATCCATTAGATTTGAATATGGTACTGACTAGTCAAAATTTTATAAGATTTCAGGCCCAATCATATTCGACTATGATAAATTCGATCCAAACCCGACCCGTCATTAGCAGCCCTACTCAATTCACTGATTGGATTGTGAATTGACGAGGAATTCAAAACTGAAAGTCATTTGATAAAGCCCATATACAACAAAAATTTGTACATACACAAATGTTTGCGGAGTTTGTCCACCTCAAAAGCCCATATACAACAAAAAGAGACCAAGCTTGTATTAATAAAGCCCCGGTATTCAACTTATATCAACTTTGTTAGGAGATCAGCCTAAAATTTTCTGAAAATATTTGAGCAACAAACAAGAGCCCTACTTGGACTCAATTTTATATATATATATATATATATATATATATTACTATCGTATTATTTAAATCAATCCAAGTGTAGTCCAAACACATATCAATACATTACATCCACAAAATAACTATTCTATTCGACAATTCTTTGGTACTAACATGTGCTCGGTACAATGTACCCATAATAATTACATGATTAAATAATTTATTTTATAATAATATTTATTTGACTTCATGTGATTAAAACATGAATTGTAATTATTTTTTAATATTTAATAAAAAAATTATTACTAATTAAATAAAATAATATGAATATTTCAATTAAAAATATTATGTTTGAAGAAAATTTATACATAAATAAGTTGTAGAATGTCAATAATTGTTCACTCTAAGTTTATAAATTATACAAAAATTTATAAAATGATAAAAATTTTAAAAAATTAATTAATTAATTAAGAACATAAAAATTGCACAAAATATTTTACTAAATATGCTTTGTAAATTAGATATACATATCTACACATAGATATTTTGACATGATAAATAAGCAAATAACCTTTTTTTAAAAGTTTTTTTTTTAATAATATGAAGCTTTTTTGTTCGATTTCTTGATAATATGGAAGCTATAGTTACAATTTTCATAACATTTGAAAATGTTAAATGTTAAATATTTTTTGTACTTTATTTATAAAAATAACTTACATTAAATTATTAATTATTTGATAAGTAATTCAATAAATAGTTTGTAACATACAACTTTTATAAGCTAAAATATCTCTTAATGTTACATATGACTCTAATAAGTATTTATTTATATTACATATGCAGCTATTTTATTATTTTTGAAATTCTCAATTAACATATATTATGTACATGAATAAAATAACAAGTAAATTTTTAGTATTCAGTTTATAATAAAATATCAATTTTTCATAAGTTTTTTTTATAATTAGATTATAAAAATTACAAATAATTAAATGGATACTTACTTTTACTCAAAATTTTTTGATATCACATCATTAATCCATGTAAAAATATTTTTATGAATTAGTATAAGCAAAAATATTTAAACATTTGCACATGATATAGTTATAAAATAGTGTAATTAAATATTGATGCTGCTGAGAGCTGGAGGGTCAAGTATTCCGGTTGATTCAAGTTACTTTGGGCTTGAGATCTGCAACCAAGAACACATGTCAACTAGCCGAGAGGCCCCCGGCTAAGGCACTCCGATGCTCAAGTTAGTTTTCAGTAGATTGGAGAATATAGAGAGAGTATGTAGTGAATAGTATAAATGACATTACCTTGAGCGTGGTGGTGCTTGTAGTATTTATAGCCTGCTGTGGGCATGATTTTACCCAAGTACCTTTATCAGGTGTACTTGGCTTTTTCTATGACAGGGGGCTGGGAGTCATTCTTTATCCAGATCCCAGTACTGTGCCAAGTGGCGCAATCTCCTATTTTCCCGAATAACCTTGCTAGTAGGAACACGTCCCTGCCAGAGTTGTTGGCAGGGTTGTTGGAGTTGTTGGCAGCAGCAGTTACATCAGTTGGCAGCAGTCACATCAACTGTCATGTGTCATCAATGTCGAGGGGTTCGACCCGTTCAGCTTATACCCAGAGGTAAATTCATATCGACCAGACTTGAATGCTAAAACTTCTGAAATAGCCCTTAGGTCGATACAGGTCGACCGCGAGGCTTGCCAACTGAGGTCGATACCGGTCGACCAGATGGATGTGCCTTTGGGCTTCATAGGCAGTTTCGTCTGAAGTTGGGCCTACTGGATTATCCCATATCATGAGTCCCATATCCTGATCGAGTCTTGTCGAAGAGAATGAGCAGGGAGTTTATTTTCAAACATAGCAGGCAATACGTTCGACCAAGATTTCTGAGCTTTCAACCTGAGTTTTTGAAATTTCAACTCGAGTTTTTTAAATTTCGACCCGAGTTTTTGAAATATCGACCAGGGTCCGAGGCAGTTTCTTTGCATTTAATACGGCTATCAGTGCGTCGGATATGAAGCGTGCAGAATATGAAGCGTCTGGGATACAAAGCGTACGGGGTAAGCTATCATGATGGCCGTTACACGGTTTCCCACACATGATTGTCTATAAATAGGGGGGAGCCCCTTCATTTCCACTTTTGCAATCTGAGCATCAAATAATATCCATTGTTGAAGAGTGTTTTGCTTTGCACCTTTCGCCTGAGAAAATAACTGTAAGTGTCCTTGTTATATCTTTGTTTTTTCTGTCTTTATCTTGTAGTACCATGTC
>JACGDI010005236.1:59461-71246 GCA_014898725.1 Jacaranda copaia | reverse complement strand
TGTTACTCTGCGCGTGTTCACCATTTTTTCGCTGCAATCTCAAATGTTCCCATAAATAGTGCCAAATGATGCTGCTGAGAGCTGAAAGGTCAAGTACTCCGGTTGATTCAAGTTACTTTGGGCTTGAGATCTGCAACCAAGGACACACGTCAACTAGCCAAGAGGCCCCCGGCTAAGGCACTCCGACGCTTAAGTTAGTTTCCGATAGATTGGAGAATATAGAGAGAGTATGTAATGAATAGTATAAATGGCATTACCTTGCGTGTGGTGGTGCTTATAGTATTTATAGCCTGCTGTGGGCGTAATTTTACCCAAGTACCCTTATCAGGTGTACTTGGCTTTTTCCATGACAGGGGATTGGGAGTCATTCTTTATCCAGATTCTGGTACTATGCTAGGTGGTGCAATCTCCTATTTTTTCAGATAACCATGCTAGTAGGAGCACGTCCTTGCCAGAGTTTTTGGTAGGATTGTTGGAGTTGTTGGCAGCAGCGGTTACATCACTTGGCAGCGGTCACATCAGCTGCCACGTGTCATCAGTGCCGAGGGATTCGACCCGTCCAGCTTATACCCAGAGGTCGATTCATGTTGATCGAACTTGAATGCTAAAACTTCTGAAATGACCCTTAGGTCGATACGGGTCGACTGCGGGGCTTACCAAATGAGGTCGATACCGGTCGACCAGATAGATGTGCCTTTGGGCTTCATAGGCGGTTTCGTCTGAAGTTGGACCTGTTGGACTTACTGGATTATCCCGTATCATGATGGGCTTCATGGGCTGTCTCATTTGAAGCTGGGCCTGTTAGGCCTACTGGATTATTCCATATCAAATATATTAAAAAATATATATATAATTGATAATAATTGCTATTTAAGTGGTCATTTATCAAACTTAAAAATTTTCAACTTTGTCAACTATATATATCTCCCATATATAAGAATTTATCTCAAGTAATTGAAACTGAGTTCTCCATTATTATATTGCTAAAAAGCTAAAACAATTTAAGTTAATAATATAAAAATAAAGTTCAAAGTTTATAGTTGTTGTAGGAAGTAATTGTTTATATTTGAAACAAATTTTTCAATAAAATTATTTGTTATATTCTATATATATAATTTTATCTAAAAAATATTTTACATATTTAGAAATATTATTGTAAAAATAATTGAACTTTAAAGACTTTGATAAATTGAGAACTTGCATATCAATTAATTTATAATTATTCATTTGTCAAACTTCTAACTCTTTAATAAAGAAGTGATAAATTGATATTTTACATAAATATTTGTTCATCTCTTTCATGAGCAACAAATAAGTTGTAAAATTTTTTAAGTCACAATGTTAAGAGATAATTATGATTGTTAGGTATTTTAATTTTACTTTTGAAGTTGTGTAGAAAATAATTATTTGATCAAATGATCGAATATTTTTCATTTATTTATTAATTTTTTATTGGAATAATTGAATTTGTATTACTTCAACTGAAAATAATGTGATTGAATCTATATAAATACAAAAAAAATATTAAATATAAAAACAATTTTGTTTTGAAATAACTTAGTTATCAACTATTTTGTGGGGATAAATTTTAAGTTATTTTATGTTAAAAAGTATAATTAAATTAAAAAGAAAAAAAACCTCGCTCTTTAAGTAAAAAATAAGTTAATATTTATTAGAGCTCATATTTATTAGATAATTTCATTACTTTGTATATCCATTTAATTTTTTATAGGTAATATTATTAAAGTGAATATAAATTATACTAAATATGAAATATATCAGTTGTGTAAAAGTATTTACTTAGCAATGGAATTTTGATTTTTAGCTATATATACATAATTTTTTTTAAATAATATATTTATTGAAGAGAAATAAAATGATCTTCTTATAAAAATATTATAAATAAGAAAAGATTCAATCAATTGAAATAAACTTATCAAAGAACATGATATTACATAGAAAAATTAAAAAAAATTCTTTCTTATATGTACATAATTAGAAATGGGTAAATCATGTGTTAATAAATTTAATGAATATTTTTTATAGAAAAATATATAGTATTTCTTCGTTCGTTTGATCAAGATATTGGAATAATTTCAACAACTTAATAAAATTGTAAATAATAGTAAAATAAAAATTCAATATAGAAGATAAATTCTTATAGGAACATACAAAAATATTTAAAAATAGTATTGAAAATAAATAATATAATTAACTGAAATAAAAAACTGCTGCATGTTGATTTTTTTAGATAATATAAACATTACAATCCTAGGTTGGCCATAAGAACTTTAATTTCAAATAAATATATAGAAAATAATAAAGGAATAAATTGACAAAATATTAAAATATATTAGAAAAGTATCTAATTAATTTAGAATAAAAACAAAACAAAAACAATATAAAGATATGTTCCAAAAAAATATTAAAAACTTTCTACAAATGAACTTTAAATTAATTCAAAAGAAAAAATCATTATATTATGCTAATTTGGAAAAGAAATCATACAATTAAAAATACAGAATTCTACTATGAATGATGTAGAAATAAAATATAAAAGGAATAATTGTAGAATAATAAAATTTGTGTATAAAACAAATGGAATAGTTATCGATTAATCTTATCATAAATTAAATTTATAAGATAGAATTTTATGACAAGAGTACTTAATATGATGTTTATAAACAAAAATTTAAATTATAAAATTATTTAGTGAGATAAAAATATAATTATAGATGTTTTTTGAATTATCTTATGAGATATGGATCTATATTGCAATTCTGGATAAACACAATATGATATATTTTAGTTATAATAGATTAGTTGATCGTGTTAAAATAAAATATAAAAGTAAATAAACAATTAATATAAAATTTTCAACTAAATTAAAAAAATTCAAAATTCTAAAAATTTGATATTTGGCAAAAATTACACAACTAGAATTAAAATTGCACAATTACAGATCCCATACTGTTATACTATATATAATAGTATAGATTACGTTCTTCTGGCAACTCCCGCAATTGAATTTTACATTTATTGATATTCAATTAGTCAATTTCGCAATAAATTAAGTATTTTTTGGCAAACTGCTTGATTTCGTTGTGCACCTTTAAAATTAAATTTTAAAACAGATAAAACTCACACCTTTAAGTCTAATTTGTTTGAAAGTCATATATTTAATTTGACAAAGAATTTCAAAATTGTTAGTTTGCTGCGCTTCACTCAATTTACAAAATTTATATATTAATTATTTATGTGTTCACCTTTAGTTTCTAAATTGTTAGTTTGCCTCTACAGTCTATAGCCACCGAACTTTAATTTCTAGAATATTAATGTCTAGAAAAAGTGAGATGCAAAAGTTATATGATAATTAATGACTAGGAAAAGCCGCAAGGGAGGCGGACATGAATAAATTTTCAATTATGACGCCCCAAACCCACTTTTAATGACTAGACTTAGTCTGGCGGCCTTACACCTTTTTCCTTTGTATTTTTTTTTTTTTCAATCAGTTTTTGGTTTTTCATTTAAAAAACAATTGATTTTTTATTCAGTTAATCAAAATCGAACCGAAAAATCAAAAAGATCGAAACTATTTTTTTATTTTATTTTTATTTTTTTAATATAAAGTTTTATTATTCAATCACTACTAATTTTAGTTTTATTTCATGTTTTTTATTAAATTTTTTAAGTTTAAGATAAATAAATATAAATTTTCAAATAATGTAAACGTTAATGTATTTTAAATTTTTTGGGATAAATAGAAGAAAATTTTTTATAAGGTGAAATAATTGAGAAGAAAAGAAGAAATAATTTATCAAAATAGTTATTAAAAACCATACGTTTTATAAATAATATAGATATAATATAGATATTAATATATGACATATAAAAACATGAATAGTTTGATACAAAGAGGGAAAAAAATGATATATTTTTTTTAAACTCAAATAAAAATGGTACAATTGCGTAATTTTTTTTATTATACTAACTAATACTCATTACATATAAAAAAAATAGATGACTATAATTTAAACTGCCAAAAATGTTATATTAAAATAAAATTAAGTAATGAAACTTATATATATTATAGGGTATATTGATGATCAAAATAAAAATTTGAACTTAAATTGCAAACTACGGGATAAGGGATTGAATCCTATTTGACTATCATTATGGTAGTACTAGTAGTATATTGCATCTGTTGATCAATAAAGATTTTATCTATATTATTATAAAATCAAAGACCATTTTGTGTCTAAATAGAAGTTATTTTTGTTCATTTACATAATTTTTCCTTTTAACTATTTCAACAACAAAAATTGACAATATAGTTTGAAGGATAAATTGGAGAATTTAATATGAAAAAGATGGTTCGGACACAAATTTTATCAATATTTAAAGATTATCCTTTATAAATGATGATTTAATAAGATTATAATTGTATTTTTCACAAAAATTTGAATACACAGTTAAGATTGAGTTTAAGATTTAATTTGCTATTCGACCTTAGTAGTTAAAGTTTGAATATGCAAAAATTGCATGCATTTGCCTTGGCGATTATAAGCTAACAATTTTAGCACACTCATTGTGTATACTAAATTTTTTATAACATAAAATAATTAAAATATTTATTTATCTTCTTAAATTTATAATATTTTAAATGTATTTGTTTTAAATAGATAAATTATAATTTTATCAAAATAAATATTTTCGATATAGAAAAAAAGTAATCTAAATCAGTATTTTCACCCAAAAATAAATATTTTTATCAATACACTTTTATCAAATAATTTTTTTGGTACTAAAAGAATAAGTAACCCAATTCAAAATTTTAATTAAACAAACTTACTTTCGTCAAACAAACTTTTATAACACTTTTTTGGTACAAAAACAAGTGCTTTTTTTTTTTTTTTTGGTTCAGTTTCAATTAAAACCAAAACTGAATCGATTTTTTTCATTAAAGTTCAGTTTGATCGGTTTTAACTGAATGAACACCTCTAAGCAAAACTAACTACGTATTCAAATGGGCCAACAAAATGGAAAATGGAACCCTACCCGTCAATATATCCACAATTAATATTTCAATGTATGACATCTTCATTATTCTAATATTTTTCTATGTTCAGTACCTTTATTCATAATTTTAACTAATTTAAGCATCAGTAAATTTTTGCTAGACTCCCCAACCACCCTAGCCCCTATTTTGCCTTTAAGGTTAGATTTTCATTGAGAATCAAAGAAGCCCGAGTCAAGATCAAGAGATAAGCTTTCGGTACTCATATTAGAAAAGAAAAATTTATTTATGATGCTAAATGAAATTGGATCCAAGGACTTTTCCAAAAATTATGTAGTAGTAGGTTCTACTTTTGAGAACACACTAACTCAAAAATAATGCCTGAGGCACATGTTGGATTACAACTCTTTGTTGGTCTCTTTTGCTTCTACAACCTCTAAACAACCATCTAGCTTTCATTTCCAACACATGTGGGTTAGACATCATGATTTTCTTGAGGTGGTTAGCAACAGCTGGAACCGTCCCATTATGGCCCACGACATGCTCAAGCTTCACCTCAAACTCATTACACTTAAAAAAGTAAGATATGAAATGTGGAGGTGTTTGGAAATGTTTTCAGTAGAGTTAAGAATGCTAAATAGGCTGCCACCCTTGCCGAGGAAAAGTATAACCTTGAACCTTCTACCTCCAATTTAATTTAGCTCAAAAGGTGTAATGCCTTACTTGTGACTGCTCTTACCATGGAAGAGGATTTTTGCAGGCAAAAATTGGCTTGTAAATGGTCAAAAGAGGGAGAAAGAAAAACATAATTTTTCCAAGGTCTTGCTAAGAAAAAACATGTTAAGGCTAGGATCCATTAAATACATGACAATGGCAACATCATTTTTGCCCAAGAGGAGATTCTGCATTCGGCTGCCTACTATTTTGAATCCCTCCTTACAAACCGTGCTGGCAATTTTTGCTGTGAAAACCTCAATTGTATTACTAACATCCTGGACTCTCTTGGTACAAGCTCTCCGATCAACCAGCCCACTAGAGAGGAAATTGAGCAAGTTGTTTTTGATATTTGCCTGAACAATGTAGCTGTGCTTGATGGCCTTTTCTCTAAATTCTTCCAAGTTTGTTGGCATATCATCGAAGAAGACATCGTTGATGTTATCTGAGACTTCTTCTCAGGTAATCCCCTCCCTAGAGGGTTCACCTCAATCACTATCATCCTCATACACAAAGTTACATCCCCTAATTAATGGAAAGATTTCAGTCCTATTAGCCTATGTAACACCACCAAGAAAATCCTCTCCAAACTTCTTTGCCTTAAAATTGAGAACATCCTCCCTCGAATCATTTCCCCTTCATAAAGTGGCTTTATCAAGGGTAGTTTGATCTATGATAACATCCTCCTTGCCCCAGAGATGGTCTATAGCTTTAACAAGAACAAAGACAATGTGATCTCCAAGCTTGACATGCAAAAGGCCTATGATAGGATTAATTAGAAATTGTTACTCAATGTCTTGGACAAATTTGGCTTTCCACAGTCATGGGTGAAAATGGTGAATAATCTTATTGACAACTATTGGTTTATTGTCCTTGTTAATGGCACCATTTTGGGATTCTTCAAATCTTACAGGGGCTTAAGATAAGGTAACCCTTTATCCCCTTGCCTATTCATTATTGCTTCTGAATACTTCTCCAGAAACCTCGACCAACTATTTAACCGCCAGCCCTCCCTATTTTTTGATGTTGGCAAAGGTATTAAAATCTCACACTTAGCTTATGCTAATGACGTGGTCCTTTTCACTAAAGCTTTCCCCCAAAGCCTCCAAATTCTTAAACATTTCATCTCTAACTATGAAGAGACCTCTGGTCAACTAATTAGTTCTTCCAAAAGCTCCTTCATCACCTACAAAGCCCTCTTAGCCTCTATCTGCCTGATCTCTAACTCCACTGGGTTCACTCAAGAAAACCTCCCATTCATTTACCTTGGTGCCCTTCTTCATAAAGGAAACTAACGTGCTTCTATGTATGACTTCCTAATTTCCAAAGTCAAGAAAAAACTCATGGGTTGGGAACATTCTAAATTAGCCATTGGAGGTAGACTTACCCTCATTAAGTGCACCTTATACTCCATCCCCCTCTACATCCTTCAAGTCTTAAATCCCCCCAAGTCTGTGCTTGTGAAACTTGAAAGAGTCTTTAATAGGGTTTTTTTGGGGCTCCACGAACACCAAAAAGAAAATTCATTAAAGGGCTTGGGATAAAATATGCTTCCTTTTCCTTGAATGTGGTCTCAATGTTTGAAGTCTCCAAGACACCAATGCTATTTCTGCCTTGAAACTTTGGTAGAGGCTTAGGCTCCAAAACTCCATTTGGGCTTCTTTTCTTAAAACCAAATATTGCAGTGACAAGCATCCTCCTATGGTTAAAATTTCCCCTCATAAGTCAAGCGTTTGGAAGAGACTTTGTGCCATTAGGGTCAAGGTAGAGCAACATAATTCTGGTCAGTCGAGGAAGGCAAAATATCCTTTTGGCATGATTCTTAGCTTAATGAGACTAACATTCTCAATCAACTAGGCAAAAATTGTTCCTCTAGTCCTCTAATTTCTCTATTTTGGGAGAACGGTCAGTACTCCATAAGAAAATTGGAGGATGTGATCCCATCAAACCTTGTTGATCTTGTTTGCTATGTTCCCATTCTCCAAGGATCCATGGATTCCATGTTTTAGAAACTCTCTAACAATAGAAGCTTCTCCACCAAAAATACTTGGGCCTACATAAGAAAAAGTGGTATTCCTAACTCTATTTACTCTCTTTGTTGGAATACGATTCTCACACCCACAATGTCTATCCTTGTTTGGAGACTTCTCCAAAATTTGATTCCTACCAAAATTTAATTCCTACTGATTTTAAACTCCAACAAAAAGGAATTCATCTTGCCTTTAAATGTTTTCATTTTAATGGTTTTGAGAGTATTGAACATCTCTTTATCGCTTGCCCTTTGCACAAGAAATTTGGTTGCACTTTGCTCATATTTTTCACTTTGTTTTACATAACACCCTTAACATTTCTTTGCTCTTTCAGTCTTGGATTAACAGGTCTGCCTCAAGGAAAATTGTACATATTAGATCTTTGCTCCTGATGATCTTTTGTTGGTTCGTTTGGCATTGTAGGAATGACACTAACACAAAAACCTAGCAGTTTCCACTTCACGGGCCATTTGGAAAGTTCATAATTTTATTACCACAGCCACCTTTGTGGGTCTCTTAGAAATCAATCATTGGAAAAGAGATTATTCTGTCGCAACTTCCCTTAGTATCTCCTTGCTTCCCCCCTTTCCACCCCTCCCAAGGTGGTTTGGTAGACCTTCCCTTTTTCCCCCAGGATAACTTAAGCTAAATACCAATGGTTTATCACTTGGCAACCTAGGCTCAATTAGAGCTGTGGACATCCTTAGAGACTCCAATGCTGAACCCATTTTTGCCTTTCAGCAGCCTCTTGGGAATAAATCAAACCTGTTTGCCAAGCTCTCAACCATCTTTAAAGGTCTCCAAATTTGCGAAGAAAAACTTCTTAACAATGATTTGGTGGAGACGAACTTTGTAACAGCCCTCATCCTTATACATAAAACATACGGTTACCATTAGAGTTTGGCGCACATCTTTGGCCATATCCAGATTCTCGCTAGATCTATGAATGCCACTTTTTCTCACATCTTTAGATAAGGTGACTTAGTCGTGAATTTCTTAGCCAAACAAGCTCATGCTTTGGAAATGGAAACTATTTTGGACATATCTAATTTGCTGAGGCAAGCTTGATCGCCCAATAGAATGAACAAATTATAGCTTCCTAACTTTAGACTCAAATGATGGCCACCCCATTCATCAAGCTGATACTATTTTGATTCCTCTTCACGGTATAAAGTTGATAGGCAGTCTTGATGATATAATATATGCTTTGTACATTGATGAATATTGTAATTAAATTTGGCTTGGCTTCTCTTTTATTTTGTAATTCTTGGGTTTTAACTTCATTGTACACTAAATTATAACATGTTATTTTTAATGCACGGGTTGCGGTCTTTGCCTTAACCCTCGATGTTTTAAAAAAAATGCTTGAGCCAAATAATATATAATTTGATGCCTTTTCATAGTAAAAATTAGTTCTATACTAGTTTGAATCTTTGGTAGGTTTAAGATTGGCAGCCCATGTTGACAAGCTTTAGTGGCCCATCCCATCAAGTTTATTTGTTCTCTTGTAATATTTTTTCAACAATTTATCCAAATACAAACTCATTTTCAACTCATTTTCACTAACTACTTTTCAACATTTTAAAAATGATGGAAATAAAAACTGAAAGTGAAAATAAAACTATATGGGCACTTAAATTTCTATATGTTCTTTTATTGGAATTGTACTAAAAAATTGTTAGGATAGTCACACCTCAAAAGTTAGCTATTAAGATGGGAGAACCCAAGAGCCATATAAACCTCACATCAAATGTCCATATATTTGATGTGGAATAAGCTCCCACTAATAGTCCATACTCTCAATAGAAATCGACTAGGATCTTTACATCCCAACACACTCTGTACTCCCTGCGCTCACATAGGCTGGCTTTGTGCTATACATGACAACGGGGCTGGTTTGGTTGGACCCGAGACCCACCCAACATGGCACTTCCTATGACACGAAACTTGTCCCACCTTGCTTTCCATTTGGCCTCTTATTTTGCCCTAAACTTGACAAGTCTAACTCGCTTAACTCAATCTTTTTTTTTCTTTTTCCCACTTAATTCACTCATTGCAATAAAAAATCTAGCCAAAATTAGTTTCTAGAATGCCAAACTTGGATAAAGATTCCATGAAAAGAGTCATAAGTTTTTAAGTTTAAACTAATACTTATATGTGTATATTAATATATTTACTTATTTGTCATTATATAGGGCAGGGTAAGGGTAGGTTTAATCAAACTTGTAACTCACCCCATACTAGGCCGAGTCTCGAATATTTGGAAGAGGTACTGGCCCCAAAATTCGTTTAAATAGGCAGGGCCCCAGATTGTCCGAACCCATTACGATGCCTACCTTGTGCTAGCTTCACCTAGCCTCGGGCGAACATAACAATACCGGCATCATCAGCTATACCACTCATTTGCAACCAAAAGGGTAGCCATTATCTCTGATACCAAGTTGTCATGACCCTTAGGAGAGCCACCTTCAAAAGCTAGCTATTAAAATGGGAAAGCCCAAGGGTCATATAAACCCGACATCAAATATCTATACATTTGATGTGGGATGAACTCCCACTAAGAGCCCATACTTTTAATAGAAATCAGCTAGGATCATTACAAAAATCTTGGACTAGCTATTAAAGTGGGAGAGCCCAAGGGCTATATAAAACCCCACATCAAATATCCATACATTCAATGTGGGATAAACTCCCACTAAGAGCCCATACCCTTAATAGGAATCAACTAGGATCATTACAAAAATCTTGAACTCCTTTGAACAAAAATGAACAAATAAATTTTTGTTAAATTTTTAAAAGAGTTTAAATTTTTATTTAGATTAAATAGTTAATAAGTTAATTTTAAGTCCAAACAGGCAAAAGCTTTTGATGTTTAAAGTTTTTTGTGTATGTATTATAATCATGTTATCGTTTTATTTTAATAGAAATTGAATTACAGATATTATTAATTACTTTATATATATATATATATATATAATTCGGTAAGAAATAATTACATTTTGAATTTAGGGAGGTAAATTTTTAAAATACCTTTTAAAATATATATTGTATGTATATATATGTAACAACATAATAATAAGTTTATCCCAAAAAGGAATTGCAGGCAAAATTCTAAATTTTTTAGATTAAGAGGATCGATGATTTAAAAAAAAAAAACACTAGTCCTTCATTTATACGCCCAACCAATTTTTTGTAGAATGATGCTTTCAATTTTGTACTATTTGTCTCGAAAATATATCCATATATTCTATACATGCATCTTTATAAGCTAAAGTGATTATTATATTGCAAACTTTTTTGTCAGGTAGGAAAAGCTCAAAAAGTAGGGTGGGGGATTTTGCCAAACAAGATTGTTTCACTAGCTTATAAATAGGGTATTTAATTTGCGAGAAAATTGTACTTTTGATCTCATTAGACAGGACCTTCTATACTTTTAGTATCAGATTTGATACTTATAAGATAAAAACTTCGCCTTTGTTTGATTACGTTTCCTCAGAACGATTGCATTTTGGGAAAATAAGGCCACACATGGCCCTTCATTTTTTGGTGGAGAAATGTCCATAAAACCCTTGCTTTGATCCATTATTTACCCAAATCTCTTTTCATTTCACATTCTTCCACGCCTTTTAGGCAAATAGCAGACTTTGTATGCTCTTTTTTCTGTCTTTGTCTGATCATTTCACATTCTCCCACCCTCTTTTCATTATTATTATTATTATTAAAATATTATTATTATTGTTTAAATAATAAATATTATTATTGTTGTTGTTGTTAAAATAATATTAATACATATAAAATGTTATATTATTATTATTTATAATAATAATAATAATAATAGGAGCCACTAAAAAATATAGTAATAATATTAATAATAATAATGTTGATGATGATGATGATGATGATAATAATAATAATGATTATGATGATGATGATGATGATGATGATGATAATAATAATAATAATAATGATTATGATGATGATGATAACAACACAAGTAATACTACTACTACTAATAATAACAATA
>JACGDI010005236.1:36161-52309 GCA_014898725.1 Jacaranda copaia | reverse complement strand
ATCGTATTTCCAAGCTCGTAGCCAATGATCCTGTAATTTTCTTTATTTCCTCTAATTTCCGAGCTCGTGGTTCAACGTTGATTGCTTCTCCTCTCTTCTCCTTTTTTGCAGAGGGTGGGGTGGGATGGGGTGGGGTTGGTGGATGAATTTGGGATACTGGATCATATTCGACTGAATTTTGCTCTATTTGTTTTGAGTATGGATTGAACAACTTAGGTTTCAGCTTTAACCGAATTTTCATTTGGATTTCATTAAAATAATTTAAAACTCATCCAGTAAGTGCTGTTTCTGAGAATGAAGGCGATTTATGTTATGTTTGGTTGAGGTCAAAAGTCAAAGAATAACAAAGTGGATTATAAGTGGAAGCATTTTGTTGAAGTTTAATTTTTGCAGAAATGAGGAAGGATAAGGTTCTAAAGATGTAAATCCCGTTTAAATTTTATCTTTATGCACCAGACAAGGAAACAGAAAGGCGTTAATATCAGACATGAATAATGAATCTCCCTTGCTGCCCTATTTCCTGATTCCAAACCAGAAGATGCATCAGAGATCTAGTAATACCAAAAAACTCCAAGGAAAATACTAGAAAGTCCTCAAATCTCTTTCCTCCCTTCCCGCTTCCCTTTGCTTCCTGCAAATTGAACAAACAAATCCTTAAGTCTACCATGAAGAACCCCTAGACCACTTGATGAATCTGCATTTTAAAGAAATGCATAATTTGAACTCAAACTTATTTGATGAGGTAGAGGGAACTTGTCATAATGGAAAATGGATATTACGGTAATTTTACACAGAAAATAATTTGCATCAGTAGCCTTTTGGTCTTTGGACAAACATGAAGGAACTTTTACCTTTATCTGATACTCTTTAAGGAATGGATTCTCTTGGTCGTTTTCCTTTGACTGGAAGGTAGTAAAATTTAGGTTATTTCTTGGTTGGATTTAGGCATTCCGGAAGGATGACAGAACTATGCTACCGAGAAAGGAATTGTTCAAAAATACTCTTAGGAAGGCAGCTTATGCATATAAACGGATTGTTGAACTTCGTCTATCAGGTGAGCTCTTTCTACGGATTTTAAAATGATTTCAACTGCTTTTATATCCATGTAAGAGCATCTTATCTAATCCTATTGATTTTCATGGTTGCAGAAGAAGAGGCATCTAAATTAAGGTTTTATGTGGATGAACCAGCTTATACTGATCTTCATTGGGTACCTTCCACTTCTAATATTTTTTTGTTAGATCGAATGTTTTCAATTTTTGCAGTTATTGATAAGTTAGTTTTCCTCCCACGTTTCCCGTCTGAATATGAAATGATTGGCCCTCCTGACTTACTTGTGCTTTTTTCTGTTTAGGGGATGTTTGTACCAGCCATAAAAGGCCAGGGCACTGATGAGCAGCAAAAAAAATGGTTGCCATTGGCCTATAAGATGCAAATAATTGGCTGCTATGCTCAAACTGAACTTGGTCATGGCTCCAATGTGCAAGGTCTTGAAACTACTGCAACATTTGATCCTCATACGGATGAATTTGTAATTCATAGTCCTACATTGACTTCAAGCAAAGTAAGTTGAACACAAGGAAAGAGCTGTGTGCTTTATTCTGTTAGAATAAATGAGAAGACATGTTGCTTTGTCTCTGGGTGCTTGTGATATTCTTATGTTATATGCTTATACTTTGAAATTTCTATTCTGAGTTATACTTTTTCTTTTTTGTCTTTATTGCATACTTCAATGCAGTTCTTATTCTCTGATTATTCTCTATATAGTGGTGGCCGGGTGGACTGGGCAAAGTGTCCACACATGCTGTTGTTTATGCTCGTCTCATTATGGATGGTACAGACCATGGTGTTCATGGTATGTGCAAGTCACATCCTTCTATTGATTCATAAAATTGATGTCCATTCATGTTCCTTCTCAGGATAATATATTAATATGCATTTTTAAGGTTTCATTGTACAAATTCGGAGCTTGGAAGACCATAGACCTCTTCCAGGAATAACCCTTGGTGATATTGGAATGAAATTCGGAAATGGAGCATACAACACCATGGACAATGGAGTGATGAGATTTGACCATGTTCGTATACCAAGAAATCAGATGTTGATGAGGTTTGTTGTCATTGACCCATGCCGCTTTATTTTTCCGTTTCTCTTCTAATCTAGAATTTCCTTTTTCTGATGCTAAGTTTACCCACATACGCATGGCTATGTTTATTTGTGGAAGCAACATTGCATGTTAAATTTCTATTCAAACATTTTTATTTGATGTGGATGATTGAAAATACAAGCCCATTTTCAAAATCGAAATGAATTGTTTAGCACAAAGCAAAGAAAAATTTAAGGCAGAGGGGATAATTGGATTACTGCTGTTTAGCACCTTCACAGTTAGACTACTTTGTTTGGCTTGTGGTATCAGATGTACTTAATGCCTCTTATAAGATGTTCTAATAATTTTCTAAGAAAAACATCCTCTCGAGTGGATCCTTCTATGTTCTTAGTGTTCATCTTGTACCTGGATTGGTCAAATTGTATTGGGACCAAAAATGTTCCTGCATATTTGATTAAAAGGATTGCTAATAGGTAGGACCAGAGTTTTTTTTAGAAAAAAAAAGAGAGAAAAGATAGAAAAGCCAAAGAAGTTTAAAGTTATAAATTTTGTTTTCCAAAAGTGACCTAGGTTGAAGTACAAAACATAAAGCACACGTCTTTCTCTGGTTTCCTTTTTTAACCTTCTTTCTTTTCTTCCCCCTTGCCCCTACTCTATTCCACTTTTCTCTTTTCTTCTTCTAACCTTTTCTAAGTTCTCCATTTTCTTTTCATTCCCTCTCATTTTCTTGTTCCGAAAGATTTTTGAATGCTACTTTTGTTAGGTATGATTGGAACTAGGGGAGTAAATGAGATGATACGATTTGCGAATAGCTCGAACTCATCGGTCAAAGAGCCAAGCCGAGTTCAATAATATTTGCCTCGAAAAGTTCGCGAGTCTAAACAGGCTTTTTATATTTTGTATACATAGTTATATATAATAAGGTTCATAAAGATGACTAAATAATAATAATAACAACAATAATTTATTTGTTATTTTTAGGGAAATAACAAAATTTTTGAACATTTTATAATTATAGATTTTATTTTGAGTCTTAACGAGCTCGAATTAATGTAAACTTATATAAGTTTGAGTTCATCTGAACTTATACAAATCTAGCTCTTCTGCTTCTGTATGATAAATCTTATCGAGCTAAGCTCGATATAACTTAATAAGGCTCGCCCAAACCTTCATTTATTTAACTAGCCGAGTTTGAACTTGCTAGATTCGGACTTGGCTCGGCTCATTTACACCCCTAATTGGAACTTACTCTTGGAAGTTTGTCTTTTTGTTATAAGCTGAGACAGTGTATAAAATCTATATCTAATTCCATCATTTATTTATGTAATATATGAGCAGAGAAAGCTGAATGGAACATATTCATGCTTGATATATATATATTTAATTAAGAATTATGCACATATGCAAATTGTATACAATTTATAGGTGGGATAAATCATACCATACTTCAGCCAAAAAATGTGTATAAAAATTGTTGCAAATAATAGAATGAAAGTTGAGCATCAATCATGTAAAAGCCAATAAGAAGCTTAAGCAACAAAAACACAGCTGAGATGAGGTGGTGTTCTTTTTTTGGGGGTGGAGAGTGTGGTTGCCTTGATGCAATTGGTTTTATTTCCAGAGCAATATCCAGTTTTCATATATATCCATAAATTGAAAAGTTAGTTATGAATTGGAAGTGAAAATAGAAATGCAATTGGATGCAATGTTGGAAAGGAATGTTTAGAATAGGTATTAAATTGAAAAAGTAGGTTGATTTATATATTTTTTATGTTTAAAAATATTTATTTTTTTAGAATGTATGTATTATTTTATTAATTTTAAAATGATAGTGGGTATTTTAGGTTAAATCAAATTTGAATTTTATGTGATAGTAGGAGGTCTAGAAAGAGTTTCAAAAGGGGAAAACAAAAATTCCATCAAAATGGATAGAAAATGATAGTTTCCAATTTTCATTTTGTAATGGAACAAAATGAAAATGGGAGTTGGAAATAAAACAAGCCCTAAGTTTTGCATAACTTATATTTAGTTGTTAAGCAACATCACATCATTACTTTTAAGTGAATGGGTATTTTTTGGATAAAAACTCCTGTTTAGTAAATGGAGTCTTATTTTCCTCTGGAACAATAAATTTGGGATGGAATATTATTTAAAATGAAAATTGCATAACTAAATCCAAACCTTCAAACAGAGAACAACCAAATTAATCTAAACCGTCAACTGAGAGAAACTTATAAAAAGACTCTAAATCACCAAGGACATTCTCTTTGACGAAAAAGCTTCATTCTTGCCACACAGTTCGAAATCTTCAAGCTAGCATTTTACCCCAAGCCTTAAACACATTTGCAAGCTTGGTCCTGCACCCAACTGAAAATAAAACAAAGTAAAAGAGATGTTCACAGTTTCTTTCTTGGTGCAACCTTTTGGAAATAATAAATTATTCATGAATCTTTAATATAATCAGCACCAAATGGGAAGCATAAATATCTGGCAACATTTATAAAATTTTCTTTTGAATGTCTTAGGGTTTCCCAGGTGACAAGGGAAGGAAAATATAAGCAATCAGATGTGCCACGACAGTTAGTTTATGGGACTATGGTGTATGTCCGGCAACAAATTGTAGCAGATGCTTCTTCTGCTTTATCAAAAGCTGTCTGTATTGCTACAAGGTATAGTGCTGTACGTAGACAATTTGGATCACAGAATGGTGGACCTGAAACTCAGGTAGGAGATTGGCTGATCTTTTAACTGTAGTTTTAGCTCAATTTTTGGTTGGTACATCTTCCCCCCCTCACTTTTCCTGAATAAAAGATATGTTGTAAGAGTCAATCAACCAATCAGTGGAAGGTGAGCCAGTTAACTTGCTCCACAATTTCATGCATCTTCAAAACTACTGTTGTTTTAGTCTCTTTTCTCATTGACATCTCTGCTTAGTTGACTTAATACTGTTGTAACTCTTGTTTGTGCAATATCTTTACTTGGATAGATCTGACCTGTTCATCTATTTGATCACATATAATCTGTTAAGTGGCTGTAAATGACAAGTTATCATTTGGTGGTCCATCTGTAATTAATTTCTTGAAGAAATAAATTATTTTGTTTTGCATATAATAAAGTAAATATTCACCTTGTCACATAACTACTGCACATGTACAGTTCATGTAAAAGTTGGAGTAACATCGTCCAAGTCACCCCTTTGTATATTGGTTTTGGGGCTTTTAACATTCTGACTGAGAAAGCAACTTGTATTACCAAATATAGATGATATCCATGCATATTATTACTTTCTATAGCTAGTTGTTTGTAGTAGTCATTGATAAGTTTACGTATATGATACAACCTCAATGAATGAGTTTAAACTTTGATAATCACAATTTTCAGGAATTTATTTTTGGTTGCGAATTACTGGTTATGTTAGAAACGAATTAAATTATAACAGTTTTTGACACTCGTTTCATTTATAGGTCATTGATTACAAAACTCAGCAAAGCAGACTTTTCCCTTTGCTGGCTTCTGCTTATGCCTTTAGATTTGTTGGTCAATGGCTACAATGGCTGTATACAGATGTAACGCAAAGATTGCAAGCGAATGACTTCTCAACATTGCCTGAGGCTCATGCATGCACTGCCGGGTTGAAATCCCTGACTACTTCTGTCACTGCTGTAAGTTATGGATGACAACTCATCTTCCTTTCTGTCTTCCGATCCGTCTCTCTGCTGCATGTTTGATGTGTAATCCTCATGCTTGTGCAAATTCTCATATCTATGCATCTGTTTACTTCTTTGGGCTTAAATCCTTGGTGGACATGTGTGATATCTAGAATGTTCAGTACTAGAATTAATGAGCAAGGTGCTACTAATTGAAAAGAGTTTTGATATTACTGGTTTGTTTTTGGTTCAGTCTCTGAATGATTCTTGCTTTGTGATACAGGATGGAATTGAAGAATGTCGGAAGTTATGTGGAGGCCATGGTTACCTTTGCAGCAGTGGGCTTCCAGAATTATTTGCAGTTTATGTTCCAGCTTGTACGTATGAAGGAGACAACATTGTCCTGCTTTTACAGGTAATTTTCTTTAGATGTGTTCATTTTGTGTGGGGTGATTTACGGTTGAGATTTTCTTCGCATTCATCTTTTCTCTTTTCAACTTTATATGCAATGTTGAGTGCTAAGCTGAAGACTCCATTGTTGAACTTGATTACAATTATGGTGGTTGGTAAGACATATGCCAAGGTAGAAAAATTGGCCTAGTTTTTTGTCCAATGGCTATTGAAGGGAGATAAAACAAAACATAGCTTCATTTCATTATTATTCTATTTTTTAATTTGATGTATCCACTTCTATGCACTTCTTATTTGAGTTTGCCATTTAAATTGAGCTTTGTGTTATTATTTGAACTTCATAAAGTTCTTTTATCAGTTAGTGGAATCTAATTTCAGTTTGTAGAATATGGATATTCTTGTTGGATATGTCATTCGTCACAATTAAATTCTTATAGAGATTTTTTTGAAACCTTGGAGTTGAACTTTTTATATTTTTTAGACCATGTTTAAAAGGATAAGAAAAAATAGGTTTAAGTTGTATCAAATAAGTTTCCTCTAACGGGGATCATAATTATTTATGTGAAACATGTTCTCCAAGAAGTGTATATTTCCAGGGACATGTGCCAGGCAGAATGTGTTGTGTTAATAAGAGTTTTTTGACTTTGAGGAATTGAGCATAATATTTCCCCTGCTGAATTAGTGCATGTTGATGGTGTTTTAGTAGGTATTGCTTTTATGTGCGCATGTATCATACATATTATTATGTGAGAGAAGCTTTTGGTCTCAAGCCCAGTGATACTGTTGCCTGTAACAATCACTTCCTCTGATTCGCAGAATGTGCACACTTTATGTTAGCGATTACTGCTAACAGAGGATTCTTGGATTCAGTTTTTCACTTCACATTGCTTTACTCCTATTCTTTTCTGCAGCATTTTGTTTAAAGCTTAGTTTCAAAATTTAATGTGGAATGAAACTAAACATTGGAAATGTCAAGCTGTTGGACAGTTAAATAGTTATCTGCTGTATATGTTAGTTTGAATGTTCTAAAGTCTTGCACTTAAAATGTTATATACCTTGTTGACAGTACATGCCATATTATGATTTTTGACTAATTGGTTAGTTTTCTCCTGTAGGTAGCTAGGTTTCTCATGAAGACTGTCTCCCAGATTGGAACTGGCAAACAGCCGGTAGGGACAATTGCTTATATGGGAAGAATTGAACATCTAATGCAATGCCACTGTAATGTTCAAAGAGGTATGCCAGTTTTTGTTGGAAAGTGGATAAATTAAACTATGAAATAACTGTATTTTCAGAAGACACTCTACATGCTTAAAATCCAATTAGTTGAACTTTTGTTAAGTCTATAGTGTGAAAAGAACTATTTTTGGGTTACAAGTGTTCTTTTTTGAGTTTTTATGAATATTTAGAATAAATGTTACATGCCAAATTGCTATTAGAAATTAGTGATAAAGGGCAACCTGGAAACTCCTCTTTATGGCTAATATGCACTTGGGAAGAATTGCTTTGGTAACTTTGGTCTCTGTCATGCAGCTGAGGATTGGTTAAAGCCTAGTCTAGTTTTGGAAGCATTTGAGGCAAGAGCTGGTAGAATGTCTGTTTCCTGCGCTCGAAATCTGAGCAAGTTTGCTAACCCTGAGGAAGGTACTCTGGCTTGATGGTAACTTGATATCTTTTAGTTTGTACTTTTCTTTATTATATGGAAGAAACAAATGTTGACATAAATAAGTCGGCTATGTTTAGATAGGCAAATAAGCTTATGGCTGAAAAGGGCCCTCATAAATTGAGGGAAAAACTACTCTAAAATAGATAAATTGCCTACAAGTCTTGTTAGACTTGGATGTTTTTTCATAGTTTGCCTGGATGTGACTGCTATTTGAAATTTTAGTGAAACATTAAATTTCTCATCTCATGCTTTTGTGAAAATACCAATTGAGAGGGTTTCTTCAAACAATGCAGAACTGTGTCAACTATTCCCATCTCTTCTGTAGAAACAAATGGGCAATTCCTGTGCAAAATTGTTTTCAATTTCTTGTGGCAATTGCCAAGATCTCTTTATTAGTGGGGAACAATCAATTTTATTAATTGCTTATTCATAGGAAAAAATCTAACAGATCTGTTAATGTAATGGTTTTGAGCAAAATATTGCCATTAAACCTAAGCTACCTTGGCCTAACTGATCGTATTAATAGCCCACTATACAATTCAATGGGTTTCCTCTTTTTATTTATTTTTTATTTTTTCTTACATCTGCAATGAACTCTTCTCGAGTCTGTACAATCAGTTAATTGTCTGGTATATATGTTCAATTTCCCTTTTCTTTTTGCCTTTAGGCTTTGCAGAGCTATCAGCTGATTTAGTTGAGGCAGCAATTGCTCACTGTCAATTAATTGTCGTCTCCAAGTAAGCTTTTTGATTATGCTTTTTTTTGTCATTAATATTGTACAAGATTGAAAGCGAACGAGGTCTAGGGGTTCAGTTTGATGAATTTTATCCACTATCTTAAATGTTTTTCATTTAGACCAAAAACATTCTCAACTTCAGTATTTAATGCAGTTCAAATCATGGTACCTTTTAAGGTCAGGTACTTTCTGATGGTGTTTGATCACTGGGATTTAGCCTGATCCAAAATACTAGATAATCTCAGATTTTTATGGTCTTTGCCAAAAAATTTGGTTCAAGTCTATATCAAGGAATTTCATTCATTTGCAGAAAATGTCTCTTTTAATCTAACATTCAACTTGTATAAACTATATTTTCATTTGAGCTGACCTGCAAATAAGGCATGGTTTGGGTGCAATTATAAATATTACTCCACTATGATCCGGATCTGCTTCATAGGATCAGCCTTGTTGCTTTGCTCAGTTTGTTCTGTCTCCATCTTACTATCCCCCAGACCGTATGGTTTGGCAGTAACCTCATGCATTCAACACATCCTTACTCATAGTAGTTACCCACATAAGGTGTAAACATATTTACTCCAAAAGTAGATCAGTTTGTCATTCAATTGAATATACTGTAATAAAATGAGATCTTATTCCATAGGACATGTAACCCCCAAAGTACATTTAGATAAACCGGAATTGGAACTCTTGGAATCCTGTTTTGAAGTTCGCAAGGAGAGGACTCGCCTTTGATTTGATAATGGGCCTGTGATATCTTTGCTAATGCTTTTTCCAATACAAATTGAATTTGATTTTTTACTCATCTTATGGATGTGGGTATGGACACTTGTCTGCATTGCTATTTAACAATCATTTGCTTATATTAAATTCTCGTGAATAAACTTACCCCTTGCTTAGGTTTATTGAGAAACTACAACAGGATATTCCTGGGGAAGGGATCAAGCAACAATTAGAGGCACTGTGTGGTATTTATTACCTTTCCCTTCTTCACAAGCACCAAGGTGACTTCCTAGCTACCAGTTATCTCACCCCTAAGCAGGCTGCACTTGCGAATGATCAGCTCAGAGCATTGTATACCAAGGTTTGTCCGTATAGTTACATGTCCTTCACCGCAAACTGATATATATATATATCCCAATCTGTTGACTTTGTTTGTTTTAGGTTCGCCCCAATGCGATCACACTTGTTGATGCATTCAATTACACCGACCACTTCCTGGGTTCGATTCTAGGCCGCTTTGATGGAAATGTGTACCCCAAACTTTACGAAGCAGCATGGAAGGATCCTTTGAATGAATCAGTTGTCCCTGATGGGTACCATGAATACATCAGGCCTTTGCTAAAGTCGCAGCTCCATACCGCCAGGCTGTAGACTTTTACATTCTAAGTGTATGGAACTGTAGAATGTTGAACTGTGCGCACCAATAAAACAGACCTCTTGATTCAAGAATAAAGAATGTGGTGGTAGGGAAGCAGTTTTCTTTGAGACCATTCCAATTGCAAGAGAATTGGAAGAAGAAAGCTGTAGCTGTAGCTGTAGCTTTACTTGTTGCTCGCATTATAAATATGCTTAGTAGCGAGAACACAGCTTAAACTCGTGAGTGTGTACATTATAAGTTGTCAAGACACTGATTTGAAAAGCTTCGATGAGCAACTTCAACTATAGATTCGATTGCTCAAATGTTCTCACATGTATGTTGTATTTTTGATTATCACCATAAAATCTCTCTTATGGCATGGGAGAAATAACATATATTGCCAATTCTGCCGCTCATCAGTCATGGTCTCGAGCATGATAAAGCTCTTATTTACTGCATCGAATGTGTTGAAATTCAATTTTCAATCATTTTGTTACTGAAACAAATGTGATGAATTGGTGATATGTGGCACTGAATGTTTTTCGGTCATCTTTGTGGGTTGTGAAAAAGATCTGCTTTGGAAGGACAAGCCATATTTGATTATTGCTACAAGATAATGGAGTTACCACCATAATCTGCTTTCATGACTTACCGGGAGTGTAAATCTGCTCAAGCACAGGACCAAAAAAATGGGGATAAAAAATGATCATTTGCAAATTAGTTGAAGTCTAGGATTCAAAAGGACTAAGATGAGAAGGAAATAACTAAACAGGTCTAGTTCCTAAAATATTTGTAAATCAACATACAAGAAACAAAATAGATATAAAAATTCTTAAATCTCTTATGGTAACTGCACCACTGCAAACTTTTGTTTGTGCGGCAAATTAGGAGAGTGGAGAAGAAGTGAAAGAATTTGCAACTTGTCAGGAATCCTCTTATATGCTCTTTTGTTAGGGTCAATATGCCTTTGAGTTCTTATCTTTAAAATAATTTATTATTTCTAGGTGATGAGAAGAAGTAAAGATGTTAAGGAAGGAAGAAAACAACCTAAGACTTAGAAATGGAGCAAGAAACCATAGAGACAGTCTACTTAGCACGACGGTGGATTTTTGACACACTTGAAAACGATTGCCTTCATGTACTGAATTTAATTAAGATCATTATTTTCAATCATGTTTGGCAGGGAGAAGATTCCAAATTTTTGACAGAAGTTGTTCCACAATTAAAATTAGTTTATATCATTTGTTTGTATATTGGCAACTGATTTATATTCTATGTAACCAAATAATCTAAATCTTGTATGTTAAATAATGTAATGAGATAATCAAAACGATACATTCTATGGCATGCTAAATTAGGTTATATCTCAAAAGAAAAAATTCATAAATTGGCTAGTAGTGAATAGATTAGTCAAACTCTTCACGCTCAATGCCTACTTGTGAATATGGTCTTAGAAAAATGATTAAATCACTGAGGGAAGAGTAGAAAATATCATCTTTTATTGAATCTGGCTTATATGATATGTGTGGTTTAATTTGTGTTGGTGCCAGAAGAAACTATTCCTATTTTATTTGTAATATGGCTACATTTGTAACTCCTGTGATGCAAATGTCAAACCTTTGAAGGTTTAATGAATTTAGTAACGAAATAGAGGATTAAATTAGATTTAATACCATGGCTCTTTGATCTAATGAGGAGAACACTTGATTGGTGAACTCCTCAATTATTTTGGAGAAGATGTGGTTCTCTCATAGTAGATTTTGTTCAGCACACCTCAAATTAATGCGAAGTCAAGCAAAGAAACCAAATCTTTCTAGACATGGTTCAACTTGTGATGAGTTTTGTTGAGCTTCCTCTTTTATTTTGGGGTTACGCCCTAGAATCAATAGCATATTTATTAAATTAAGTGGCATCGAAGTCAAAAGCCAAGATTTTATATTAGATGTAGCATGTCAAAGCGCCTTTATTTAAATGCCTTAGGGTATGGTAGTGCCCTACTTATGTTTGAAAGCAAGTAGGAGATAAGCCAGATGTAAAATCCACTTTATGCAAGTTAGTTGGATAAATTAGAAAATTTACATTTCACTACTTTTATCCATCATATCAAAACGTGTTTATTTTTACAGATGCATTTTCTCTAAAGAAGGAATTTCTATAAGATACAAATTGTGAGATCTCATAATTCAAAGAGATTCGAGAACCACAACAATCTTAAAAGTAGACGAAATACATCTTGATCAAACCACCTCATAGAACGAGTTATAAATATATTTGAAAAAATCTCAAGACCTCCTAATTGGTATAGTTACTTGCTTGAGGAATGAGAACCTCCTCTTGGATATTGATCCAAGTAGTTATAGGGAGGCAATGTTGGACATCTTTTTGAAAAATGGGAAAATTCCATGGAACTCAAGATAGATAGATATTATACATTGCAATAAAGTATGGACTTGGATTGTTCCACTGGAGGGTATAACACCCATTGGTTATAATTAAGTAGATCTAAAAGTGAAAGTTTGAAGTACATGGAGGAGATAGTGATCTATCAAGCACAAGAAGTAGCAAAGAGTTACACCTAAAGATAAAGAGAACTATGAGAAAATCCTTTACTAATTACAATATTAAAATCTATTAGGATCTTATTTGTCATGTACTATGATTTTGAGATATGACAAATGAATGGAAATATCACTTCTCTCAGTGAAATCATATAATAGGAGATTTAAATATCAAGCAACTAAATTACTTTATATCTCCACCAAGCGAGCCAAATATTTTTAAGCTCTAAATGTTCACCTATGGATTTGAGATAAGCTTCCCAAAGTTAGAACATCTCTTGAACATATAGTCAAATCATTTCATTTTATAAAAAATATAGATGCCGATGCAAGTACAAAGACAGCAATGGGAGTATAACAACATTATTGTTACTTTGTGTTAATAACATTCTAGTTGTTGGGGATAATATAAGAATGTTGCAATCAATAAAGATAGCTGTCTCGTAAATTTCCCATTTAAAAATTTAGATGAAACCTATCCCATTTTGGAAATTAAGATCTATCTTCATAGCTACAAAGATGCCAAAACCGTCTTAATCCGCATACATTAATAAAATACTAAAAAAAATTTAAAATGAAAAATTCTGAACGGTGTTTTCTCCTATTGACATGATTTTTCACTTTTCTTGTCTCCATCATCAAAGACTCTTCAGCAGAGGTGGTTCTACCTTTAGTTAAGAAAGACAGTTGCCTTAAAGCTCCAAATTCTATATGTATTTTCTTCTATATTGTAGGCCTCAAAAATAAAAATACAAGAATTGTTTTTTTTCACAATATAGACCTAAAAAAATTAGGTCTTTAGTTTATAAGCCTCATATATATGTTTTCTTCTTCAAACAATTTAGGCCATAAAAAAAGTATAAGGCCTTTAATTTGGAGGCCTTATTAATTAAGCATACAATAATAATTATTTAAAAATATAAATTAAAAATTTAATACCCTTGATTCTCCTAAATCTTCACTATCTTTTTAATTCTTATTCTTTTACTTATCAAAACACTATCTCATTCATTCCTTCTCAATATTAATCATTAAATAATATTAATGTTAATTTCTTTTACCATAAATCAAGGTTTTATTTCTTAAATTTATTTTCCTTTTTTCGAAATAAGTTTTTCAAAATCAAAACTAATAAAATTTGTCAATGTCTCAAGAAAGATAAAATGAACTACCTATACTATCAATTGAAAAAGAATGTTAGATGAAATTAATTATAAAAGTATAATTGATAGTTTTGCATCTGAAAAAAAAGTCAAAGAATAAAATTTAGATAATAATATTTTTCTATAGAATACGAAATGATCGATAAAAAGATATGTATATTAGAAAATTAATTTTTTGTTATATGTTAAAGGCCTTATTTTTATGTTTTGCCTTAGGCCTCTAATTTTATTGAGATAGCCTGCTCTTCAAGAAAGAGAAAGGATCACAACTTAACTATTGTTGTGTATTTGATTCGATGTTGTTATGCTCCAAGCTTTGTCTGCTAATGCTAGCCTAATTTAGTTGAAGAGCATTGGAAAGATATGAGATCAATCTTCAAATACTTGAGAATGATAGAATTTAGTAGTAGTATGTGATGGTACAGAATTAAAGCTTGATGGTTTCAATGACTCGAGTTTCTAGTTAGAAGCAAAAAATTCGAAGTTTGTATTTCGTTTTGTATTCATACTCAATGATGGAGAGTTATTTGGAGAATTTCAAGTAAAGAACAATCGTGAAATCAATCTTTGATATATTATAATGTCTAGTGCGACATAATAAGGCTATTTAAATAAGGAAGTTCATCAAGTTAGGTGTTGTTCATATTAACTAAGTTTAGTCGGAGGTGAATGCTCCTTTAATAATGCAGTTAAATTGAAAGAAAATTTTGATAAAGCTATAGGACAACTAGAATATGCAAGTCCCTATCCCATTGGTAGTCTTATCTACGCCATGCATTGCACTAGGCCAAATATTTCTTCTATAGTTTCTAAACTTAGTAGATACATGAGTAGTTTGAATGTTGATCATTAAAAAGTTATTAGTATGGTATTTGGGTACCTTAAGTAGTAGTTTAGGTCTATTTTATAATAAATTCTCGAGTGTCTTGGATAGATACTCTAATGCGAGTTGGATTGCTATTGTGGGAGATAATAATCCAGAAGTAGGTGGATTTTCACTCTTATTGGTGGAGTTGTTTCTTGGGCAAGCAAGAAGCAAAAGTGTATTTCCATTCTACTATGGAGTTTGAATTTATAGCTTTGGCTTATTTAGGATATGAGGCTGATCAAATAAGAAATATATTATTAGATATAGATCTTTGGCCAAATTCAATACCTTCAATCTCACTGTATTGTGATAATGAATCTATGCTGACAAAAGTGTAAAGTATTTACCTACAATGGTAAGTCTAGACATATCGGTCTAAGACATAAGTTTGTGAGACAATTAATACCCGATGTTATCATTACAATTGTTTATATGAAGTCAAGAAAAACTTGGTAGATAAGCTTACTAAATCTTTGACAAGAAATTTAATAAGTTCGATTACTCGAGATGTGGGACTTAAAGCGCTTTAAGCCAGAAATGATGGGAACCCAACCTATATCTAGGTTATGTTATAGGTTCAATAGAGAAGAAAAAAAAAAGAGTCATGGTTGTTGGTTGTGTTACTGTTTTGGTCTCATATGTAGTTTAGAATACTGATGTTTGTGCAGTAAAATGAGAAAAGTCAAACCCTAAAAATTAAAAGTTATATATGTATATATGGGATCGGTCTTAAGGAACCTATTACTCAGTCCAAAACCATGAGGGTCTAAAAAATTATACTCATAACCTGCGTGCCCCATGACCTATTTGGTCACCTTAAACCCGCCTCAAATGGTTTGGGTCTAGGACCTGGTTGACCCGAATCTATTACCATCTCTATTAGGAAATAGTGACATGAATTTGAAAGTGCAAAATACACAAAACAAGGATTTGTGGTTCACCCAAACCCAGTCTACATTCAGGAACCATAGGTGGTAGGACTTTTATTACTACTTTGAAAGATGTACAACCAAAAGGCTCTGAAGTAACTCCATAAGTTTCCTTGAAGTGGTGTTCTAAATAACTGAAGAACATTCTTATTTATTTGAGTCGGAAGATGGGATAACAATCAAGAAATAATCCTACCCAACCTTGGCCTCCAAGGATCAAATCAAATCATAAACAAACTGGAATACCAATCCCAATCAACTAGGATATCAAATTCTATTGGTCTATAACTTTGGGGACACAACCTAATAATTCTCCACATTAGCTCGGAAGTTTGAATTACGTAATAATACCTTAATAAGAAGGAAAACTATCTCTCCACCTGTCTAAAAGGCCTAATTGGACTAATCTTCATTGCCAAATTGGTGAAATTACTCTAAGTGGCCATCACTCTAATATTTCTCCCTTTGAACGAACTCCCCAGTACTGGACAACTTGTTGATACTTGACCTCCAGATCCGCAGAATCCTTTAAGTACTTCAAATACTTGACAACTTGCCAAAATTCCTTCAAGATGGCCAAGGCCAATAGACCAATTACTCGCCATGCTAACAACTACGATATGTGTGGTGAATGACATGCTAATTAAATCGTCTTTTAGAATGCCATCTCCACTTTTCCAAAAAACTCCGGGGGGGGGGGGGG
>JACGDI010005236.1:1961-18647 GCA_014898725.1 Jacaranda copaia | reverse complement strand
TTTATCACTATAATTTCTAATAATACTTTCATTATTATTACAACTATATTAATAATTGTCAATTGTGACAACAATCATAATTTTTCATCAAGTTAAGCATATGAATATTATGAATATGACAAAATAAAATTTTACTTAACTTAGTATATATAATTAATAATGTTCATATGCTAATTATTACTTATGTTCGTTCTTCTTGTAGTTTGATTCTGTGAGTTTTTTATTTTAAATTTTGGTTAACTTAATTTTCTTTTAAAAAAACAAAATACAACAAGTTATTTAAAATTTAAGTAATAGATTATAATTTTATTTTTATTTAATATTTAGTTTTGGTCCATAAAAAATATAAAAATAAATTAGAAACGTAGCGTATGTATCTGAAATTAAATGTAAAATTATGAAAATAATAATTTGAAAATTTGGTAGTCTTTTCTAAAACTAAAATAAAAAATGAATCAGAAACTTTTAACTACTTTTGGTACATATCAAATTTTTAATTTTGACTCAATCCGGTCAGCTTGACAAACAATAAAAGAAATATCATGAAAAGTAAAAATAAAATAAAATAATCGCAAAACATTTAACATAATTTTAAAATTTTCAATTTGACTCTAATTTTCCACATCTTTCTTATTTACTTTTAGATTCAAAATGCTCTAGAAACCAACAAATGTTAATGCCACAGTATATATCCAATATTGAACGAAATCATCTTTAAAAGGATATATATCTGCATCCTCTTCCTCTCAAATTTATAGATTTTTGGCAGCATTATTTGGTCAAAATTTTTTATAAAGTTTCACTCGAATGACCCAAAAAAAAAAAAAACCCTATGATTCCCACACTATTGAAAAAAAGGCACAGATTTCAAAAACTAATTTCAATAGTATCATTCGTGATGCAAAAATCTGTAAAAAGAAAATTGAGTCTGATCATGTGAGTGATTATATGTCTAAGAACGGAGCGAATTAGGCCTAAGGAATTTTATTGTAGTGGAAGTTTATTACTCAAAATTCTTTTTAGTCTTTCAAAATAATTTAAATCTTTTGCAGAAAATTGTTTTAGTCACCGATTGGAATTTGTAAATACTAGTTTAACTATATGTCAGACTAGTGAAAGATAAAACGATAAAACAATAGTAAATGGACATTGGTATTTATAGAGGTTCGGCAAGCCTATTTCGCCATCTAAGTTTTCATTTAGGATTTTGAATCCTTCGAATTAATTAATATGTAAGAATGTTTTTACAAGTAATAATAATAATTTGATGGCAAGAACAGTAAAGGATTAGAAACACCATAGCAGTTGAAAAACCAACTCTTTCTAAAGAGTTAAACGAGAATCCTAGACAGGATAAGACATATTTCAGAGCACTATGAAATCAGCTACTTATGAACAGGCTTGGGGGAACTTTTGTTACATTCACTTTCACAACCTTTGTGGATTGATATATGAGTTACTGCTACTCCATACAACAAGCTCTAGTCTCTTCTTTCAGATCGAAGTCAAGAACACTGCAGAAGATTCCAAACAGTACATCCCTATTGGTTTCTTCACCTAGAGATTCTTAGAGCAACCAAACATTGATTTGTTCTCTTCACAGAGTCTCTCGAGAGTAGGTATGACTCCCGTCCCTCTCACTATTAGGTCCTTTGAGACACAAACTGGCTTGTCCTTGTCTCTCCAAGATCTCCCAAAGACAAGCACCATTTGACCTACTTAACCACAAGGTCCCTCGAAAACACACACAGCAAGGAATTAGCAACACCTGTGCACAACGCATGTATGAGAATATCACACAACTCCTTAAGACACTTAACAAAGTTTTTTCCTGACTAAGTGATTCACTCTTTCAATGCTACATATCTTTTACTTTTGTATGCTTATGTCTAATGGTTATGAGTTCTTTTTTGGGTAGGTATCTGGTGGAATCAAATAAGCAAACAAAATATTTAAGTATCTGTACATTAGTTCCATGATTGCAGATATATTAATTATTGTAGCATAACATGATTTCTTTCCTAAGTTATAAAGATATGAATCAAATTAGAATTTTCAAGAGATTTTATAATTATGGAAGGTAACTTCCAGTGCATAAACATATTCCAATAGTCAATATGGAAAGACATTTCATAATTCAATTGAACATTTTCAGCACATAATTTTGGGTATGCAAATTTGTATAATCAAAACAGTGTAACTCATCAGGGGCTAACAATCTCTCTCTTTTTGATGATGACAAAATTTGAATAGATAGGAATGGTATCACCTGAGCTCCCTAACTTATATGTCTGGTTTTAGGATTGTAAACGGATATTAAACGGTACAGATATGTTGTATTCGTGTCCGTATCCATTTAAATTTTATAATATCCAAATTCGTATCCGTACTTGTATCCGATAGATATTTTTTTAATGATATTTGAATTCATATTCGACAGATATTAACTAAATTTGAATATATCTGTATCTAGTTATAATTATTAAGATATATATGTTTTTAAATATTCAAATATCTGAATATCCGAATCCATTAACTTGTAATGAAATGCATATTTTTTCTAATAAATTTCATTTAAAAAAAGTTGACTGCTGTATCTTAGAATTAAAAAAATTAATTATTTTGGATTTAGCTAATTTATTTTTAAATTAATGATTGACTTTATGATTAATTAATATTAATAAAATGATACCAATATAAATTAATTATAAAGTCAAGCAATAACAATTTTATATTGATCAATGTTGTCATTCGTATATTGATTTATCAATTTTTCCCTGATTTGGTAGTGTTTAATTACTATTACTAACAGCTATTGATTCTTCATTATCTTTAACTACTAATTTTTTCTTGTTAATTTTTTAATTACTAATTTATACTTATATTCATTTAGATTTAGATATAGATTATGAGATTTCATATTGAAAAATTAAAAATATTTTATTATGTCTAATAATATATTATATATAATAATTTTTGAATATGAGTTATCAGATATGGATAATGGATTTAATTAAATTACAGTTAATCAAATATATAAATGGATATATCCAATGAATATGTATTTTGAGCGGATATTAAATGGATCGGATAGGTAATTAACATATTTGTATCTGTTTACAATCGAATATCTACTAATCGAATACGGATAATATTTACTTTAAACGGATATAGATAATATGCCCTATAAATGGATTTGGATGGGAACATTAAACAAATTTTTGAATATTCATTTACAACCCTACCTAGTTCTGCGAGCTTATGCTTCCCTTATATAGGAGTGATTTGTTTTTCTCCTGTTCATAAACTTAAGAAATTAGAGAAATAACAAGTACTACCAGATACTAGACAACAGATTTCATTAATAGCAGGACTGATAATCAGAAAATTGATCATCTAGGATAATAAGTTTCCAAGCCCATAAAAGGTCTAAAAATATAGATTAGTTCCAGTAGATAAAATAATAGAAGTTCCAATTCTAGCAGATAGTAGCTAAAATAACAAAAGTTCAAATTTCAAATTTTTATCACTCTTCTCCCCTTTCATCATCAAAAAGAGCCTAAGAAGCATTCAGATAAGCTCTAACTTTTTTCTTTAGTCGTATAACACTAACACGAGTGTGATTGGATTTACGAAGAAGATGCTCAAGCTTGTAATCTATAGAATCAACAAGAGTTTCTAGGCTTCCTGCAAAAGTCTCCACAACCTTACTAAGATCATCTGTCTTAGCTTTAAGACTAACATCCACTTTATCAGCTTTCCCTTGAGCCCTTCTTGGTGTTTTAATGGGAGTGGGGCAAATAGGATTGGATTGTTTGTATTTTGAGCTAATGGATACTGGAATTTTGGTCTTTTCTGGTTGAAGCTTGATACTCAAGGGGTCTATTGTCCTTAGTATACTGGATTTTCATCTTCTAAGTCTGGCAAGGTCTAGGATTTTATGATCACGCTCCCCCTCAATTCAAGCATTCGGTAAGAGAACTCCCTTATGCATAAAAATATGAGTAAGTTTAATTGACTAGTCTTTGCCTAATAGACTTAGCCATTACATAAAGACTCATGGAATTTAGATTAGTGGAGTGACCACCACTAGATACCAAGGAGGAAAAAATAGTTTAATTGAGCATTTTGTGGAGCAGAATATGTTCAATCTTTAATTTGTCTGAAGCAGCCTCACCAAATAAAGCAAATTGCTTACCACCCCAAAATATATTGTTGATTTCATCATAGGAAATATCAACTTCAGACAGGTCTCCAAAATTAAAAAACTTAGTACCATCATAAGGAAGATCGAGTATAAAGTTCAGTTTTGATGAAGATAGCACAATTCTTTTCCCAAACACATAAGATCCAATGGAAATGTCATTTTTAGATTCAATGAAGGTAAAATTTGAGTAAAATAGCTTCACCACGTAAGGATAGGATCTTTCATCTAGTTTCATAAAACTATCCCATTTTAGTTTACACACAAGATCAATGGCGAGAGATTTTGGAAATGAATAAAAATTATCCACTTTTCCCCTATTAAATCTTTGGCCAGAAATCTTTTGATGAAAACAATTTTTAGCTTCAGTAGAACATAATTGAGAGAAGAAGGACCTTTCTGAAATTCCAGTGAGTAATTTGTTTAGAATTGACTAGAACATAGGATTTAGGGCTTGATAGTCCCTCATCTAAACCATTTGGTTTTTCAGGAAAACCCATAGGGGTGTCCTTAATGCAAGGTTCGTCAGACCCAAGAACTCATGCTTGTTAGAGGAAGTTGATTTTTCATCATCAGAGCTTGACTCATTGTTCCATTTTAACAGAAGAGGGGCTTTGAATATTTTGAGAGGAGCCGGTTTAGAGGAGGAAGAGGATATTTTTTTTTTCTTTGACAACGAGGGTCCAGTTGTCTGGGAGCTTCCTTATTATACCATTTATTATACTTTGAGATGATAATAATTTTTATTTCATATCAATATGTCTTAATCAACATGAGCAAGTGGTTTTACATTATTATTATTGATAATCAGCGACATGCATATAATAATAATTTAGGTGACAATAAAAATTACCTCTAATTTTTGACAAGATCATCAGTTTGAATAGATTCAATACAAATTTATCACTAAGTATCATTAGAAACAATTTAATTATGACTCTTGTATTTATTAAACTTGTACAAGTCATCATTGTGACAAAGCAAAATTATTTATTACTAAATATATATGTATATATATATATAAAATATTAGTGACAACTTTGATATAACTATTTATTATTTTGATCACATTCTTTTTATCCTGCAGTATAACTGAGAAATAATTAACTAATTTCAACAAGCACTCAACCTTTAACAACATCTACACTGAAATGTCTTTTGGTAAGTGAAGACGCACATCTCAAAAGCAATATGATCTCCTTTATATATCCAAATGAATTGTAGATCAAAATCCTTTTTCCAAAATACAATATAGATTTTGTAAAAATTATTGAAAAGCCTTAAATTAATTATTTAAATCGATCATTTAAATTATCATTATCAGAAAAATAATCTAAACCAAATAAAACCTCAATTGATATATATATATATATATATATATATATGATGCAGTGTCCGAATTAGGAAAATTTTGTTTATTTATTAATATGTAGGATTTAAGTCTGAAAGCCTAAGAAAGATAGATGCCCATGTATGAAAAAAAACAAAAAAGTGTATGGATCATGGACCACTTAGTTCAAACATAAAATTAATGATTAATATCTATTGGCGTGCCTCGTAAAAAATTGGCGTGAACTTTACCTTTGTACTGATATGCATACGCGTACACAAAAATTTGTCATAAAGAGCATAATTACTAGATTTAATTTGTACATAACTCAACATAATGCGACCAAAGAAATAGCAAGCCTCACGAAAGAAACATTGGTAGTGAAAGGGTTTGGTCCATTTTTTATGCATACATGAAAGCTAATCTTGGACCAATCTATGGGTACATTTCATTATATACATATATAGTGGACCATGAAAGCTGTATCCATTTTATTTACGTGGAACGTGACCAAGACTATATCGTCATCATATTTTGAGTTGAAGCAAGGGTTGATTAATTTCGAATTGTTCTCTTGAATTAATACACAATTGGGGACTGGCTTCTTAATTTTTTTGGCTGGATGATCGCTTTTCTCCCTCAAATTGTTACATATGCATCACAATTTCTTTTAAAGAATAATGTGAGTAATTTATTTAGTTAACATGGACATGTACCACCTCGTAGGTGTAGGACACTCATTAGAAAGAATCGGGTTATTGAGCTAAATTGATTTTAATTAAATAAACATTACAGAATTTTATATTATTGAATAACTAATTGATCAGTTCGTGTAATTTAGTTGTGTTGTCGCAACGTTGCCAAAAGATTCAAATGGAGTTACCCAAAATGAACAATTTCCTAATTTTAGCAGCCCATTTGGAGAGTGAAAGTAAAAATATTGTAAGGACTCTCGAATTTGAATTCTATAGAATATGTCCATCTATATATACTTTACATAAACAAATAATAGAGCTATGTTTTTTTTGATTAGTTTCCTAAAAAAATTTCTCCAACATATTAATTATACTGGCTTAAATTTTAAAAAAATTTTATTTGAAAAAAAATTTCATTGAAATGTGTTTGGATGCAGGAAATAGGTTGGATAATTATATTTGGCCTTAAATATCGAAATATTTTCATTGGAAAAAACTTCAATACCTTCATATGTATTTGCTTGTAGGAAATAGGATGTGATATGGGATAACCTAATAGGCCCAACAGGCCCAACATTAAGTGGAATAACCTAGGAGGCCCAACATCAAGTCTGTTTGGTTGACCTGTATCGACCTCACTTGGCAGGGTTTGCGGTCAACCCGCGTCAATCTCAGGGTCACTCCAAATATTCTAACAGTCAGGTCTAGTCAGCATATATCGACCTCAAGACTCACTCTGGCATTGACTCAGATCTCCACCGCATTTATTAGTCTAACAGGCAGCATGCCTCTGTATTAATGATGCGTGATAACTGGTATAGTCGCTGCCACCAACTCTGTCAACCCTGCCACCACCTTTGGCAGAGAGGTGCCTCCAGAGGTACTATTCATCTAGGAAAATAAGAGATTCAGCCACTTGGAACAATATCGGGATCTGGATATGGAATGACCATCAACCCCTTGGCAAAGACAAAAGTTAGTACACCTAATAAGGGCACCATGGTCAAATCACGCCTAGAGAAGGTTATAAATACTTTATACTCAACCATGCTTAAGGTAATGTCCAATATGCCATAAGCCTTTTATACTTTCAATATTTTGTTCGATCTCTATATCTCAACTAGAACTAACTTGAGCATCGGAGTGCCTTAACCGGGGGTAACTCGATTAGTTTAACATGTGTTGTGGTTGCAGATCTCAGACCTCAAGAGATATACAGCTTTGAGTACTCGACCTCTTTGGTCGAATCCATCCCAAACACTACTCTTTTCACTATAAGCGACTTTCAGCCGCATTAGTTTTGGGGCCATCTATGGGAAACTATTGAGATTGTAGCGAGAAAAATGGTAAACACACACAGAGCAACATCCGAAAGGGAGGAGAACATGAGGTCCACTTCTCCGCCTTTCCCTAACCCTTAGCAAGGTACACATGCTCCGGGCACCAACGCCCCTCAGGAGCAGGTGGGGACCCTCACTATGCCCTAGTTGATATAGCTGATAAGTGAGTAGATTTTAGCTCAAATATCAGCCCAGCTATCTGTCGCTTTGAATAGGCACACTACAATGCCCGCTCCTACTGCCAGTGCAACTCCGCAATCGCCCCTGTCAAAAAATAGGTCTCCTCAGAATAGCTGCGGCCATCGAGAATCTAAGCAGCCACCCGCTAGGCACGAGTTCAGTCCTAGACACCCGCAAGAAAAAAGGAGACGACCAGAAATGTGGGAAGAGATAGCGGACTCGGTAGATCACGTTAGACCTAATTGAGCCATGCAACGTGATAAGATCGAACGCTTTAGGTGTGACTATCGCAAAAAAAAAAAGAGAGTCTACAGACTTTGCGCCTTAGCCTATTTGAGCCCTGCAATGCGATAGGGCTGAGCATATTAGACCAGGTCTTGACCAGAATACCACTTAGGTAGATTGGGATGAATGGGAAGAAGTATCCCATCAAGTCCAACAGTTGAATAGGCGCTTCGATGAGATTTGATGCTCCTCAAAGATCTCATCGCAAGAGAGGGTTCCCATTCATTTAGGATATCATTGACGAGCGCATTACCATTGATGCTAAAGTCCCAATAGGTTTGCTGAGGTACGATGGCTCTACCGACCCCAATGAACATCTCATGCAGTTCGAGCACAAAATGCAGCTGCATGGACACAATAAATACATCCATACCAAGATGTTGGTGACCACCTTCTAAGGAATTGCACTGGATTGGCTCTGAAGCTTGAGCTATCATCAATTTATTCCTATATTCAGCTGTGCGACAAGTTCTTGCACCAGTTTGCCAGTAGAAGAAAGGCAAAGCTCCCCTATACCACTTCCACACTATCAAGCAAGGCGAGGGGGAGTCTTTTCATGATTTCTTTACTAGATTTAACATGGAGGTCCTAAAAATAGATAACCCTAGGATTGAGTTCTTGATTGACGTGTTGTTCCTGGGGTTCAGATACAAAGAATGAGCCAATGCATTGGTGCGAGAATGGCCTAAGTCGATGGAGGAGCTGCTTGACTTGGTAGAAAGGTACATAACACAGGAGGAAAGGAATAGGCTCAAGTTTGGATTCTCTAAAGTTGAGAAGAAAAAGAAGAAGAGAGATGACTAGAAATATAAGGAGTGAGGTCAATCTCTGATCAAGCATTTTCATGACTATATGCCATTGAACATCTTGAGAAAGGAGGTCCTTTACGCCATCCAGCATGGTAACCTCCTTAAAATGCCCAAAAAGCTGACGGAGACTGAAGCTATAAAGAAATTAAAGAAATACTATCACTTCCACAAATAGAAGGGGCATGACACGAATGAGTGCTTCAATCTCCAAGACAAGATTAATAGGTTGATCAGGCAAGGCTATCTCAAAAAATACATAGTCGTGGACACTCAGACTGAAGGGGGCAAAACTAATTGGACTCCTCATAGAGAAAGATCGGTTAGCCCCAGGGGGGAAGATAAAGGAAAAAAGCTCGCCCAAGAGGATCGCCTACCCATCAGAGGGGTGATTGACATAATTGTAGGAGGTCCCACTAGGGGGGACTCTAAGTTCGCTTGGAGGCAAACATAGAGGAGGCTCGAGTCCAATAAAGCTTTACATGTTGAGATAACATTTCACCTCACAATGAGCATAGAACTTATTTTCTTTACCGATACTGACCTAGCCTATCTCGAGGTAGGAATATCGATCACAAGATAGATTGCCCAATGGTCGTCTCTGTGGAAATTACAAACTTTGAGGTGTGCAAGATTCTGATTGACAACAGCAGTTCGACGAATGTCATCTTCTTATCTACCCTCAAGAGGATGAACATGGGCAAACTGAAGTTTGAGCCTGTACACACATCGCTGGTCGAATTTGGCAGGTCGGAGATCATACCGAAGGGGTCAATTGACTTGTCCACATCTTTTGAAGAGGCTCCTCGGAGGATAATATTAATGCTGAATTACCTTGTGGTCTACGCCCCATTTGCCTATAATGTCATCATTAGCCAACCTGCCCTCAATGACTTCCATGTCATCGTGTCCACTTATCATCTGAAAGTTAAGTTTTCGACCCTAGTAGGCATGGGTGAGCTTTTGTGCAACTTGAAGGAAATAGGAGATGTTATAATATCTCGATTGAGCCAATCGAGCAAAAAAATCGACCACAACTAAAGACTTCAAGGGATGCCTTTGTAGCGAAACCCGAAAAGACCCAGGTCAGTAAGAAGTGGAAGCTGGAAGGCACTGGAGTGGAGCCTATTATGAGTTTAAGACCATTGAGCTCGAATAGGGTAACCCCAAAAGATAACCCGTATTGGAACAGATTTGGGCCCCCACTTGGAGTATCTCATTGTCAATTTCCTAAGGAAAAATATAGAAAAGATAAGGATGTTTAATGCCGAGAGGACACAAATCATCGAAAAAGAGATTAGAAAACTATTAGATGCAGGATATATTGTAGAAATTCAGTATCCCTCTTGGCTTTGTAATGTTGTCCTAGTCCTAAAAATTGAGGGACAGTGATAGATATGTAATGATTGTACTGATTTGAATAAAGCATGCCCTAAGGATCCTTACCCCCTGCCTCAGATAGATTTACTAGTCGATTCTACTTCTGTATGTGAATTGTTAAGTATGATGGATGCATTTCAAGGCTATTATCAGATCTTCATGGAACCTGAGGATAGGGATAAAATATTTTTTGTTGTTCCTAATGGGTTATATTGCATCCTTGTCATGCCATTCGGTTTGAAAAATGCCAGGGCAACGTATTAGCGATTAGTCAACTTCATGTTCAAAGACGAGATTGAAAAATTGATGGAAGTTTACATCGATGGCATGATAGTCAAGATAAGAAAAGCCTAAGACTACTTGCTCGACCTCAGTCATACTTTTGGGATATTAAGGGCATTTAGATTGAAACTGAACCTGAACAAATGCACATTTGGGGTCCGAGGAGGAAAATTTCTGGGCTATATGGTCAGCCAAAGAGGCATTGAGGTGAATCCACAAAAAATTCAAGTAGTCTTTGATGTCATCCCTTTGAGAATGGTTCAAGATGTTCAGAGGCTGGTGGGGAAAATCATGGCTTTGCGAAGGTTCATTGTGAGATTGGCCAACAAAAGCCTCCCATTTTTCAAAATTCTCAGGAATGCTAGAAAGATGAGTTTTTGATGGATGGAATAGTATGATCGGGTGTTGATCGAGTTGAAACAGTATTTGGCCTCACCCCTGATGTTGGCAAAACCCGAGCTGAGAGAAATACTTCAGATATATTTGGCAGTCTTGAAAGCATCGATTAGTTCAGTACTAGTATCGATCTGGGTTGGCAACCATCGACCAGTCTACTATTCCAGTAAATCACTCCAAGGGTGAGAACATAATTATTTGGAAATTGAGAAATTTGCATTAGCCTTAGTGACCGTTGCTTGGAAGCTGAGATCGTACTTTCAGTCTCACTCTATCATAGTGCTAACCAACCAACCGTTGAAATAAGTGTTGGAAAAGCTCGATACATCAAGCAGATTGACTAAATGGGCGATCGAGCTGGGGGAGTTTGATATCAGTTTTCAACTTTGAACGGCCATCAAAGTACAGGTACTTGCCGACTTCATTGTAGAAAGAGTCGACTTGCTCGAGAAGAGTATCCCAGCCCCTCTTGTTTGGGCCTTGTAGGTCGATGGGTTATCGACCACATCTAGAGGTGGAATAAAGGTTATCGTTCACTCCCTAAATGCCGAGGAGTATAATTTTGCAATTAAACTGAATTATATAGTCACAAATAATGAGACTGAGTACGAGGCCCTGCTGACAGGAATGAGAATGGCGCTTGAGCGAGGGGTTGAACACTTGGTTGTGATTTTGGACTCCCAGTTAGTAGTAGAGTAGGTCGTGGGAAATTTTAAAGCCAAAGAGCAATCGATGACCCTGTACCTAGCCGAAGTAAAGAGGTTGCAACAATCATGCAAAAGATTTACTCTCAGCTAAGTCCCCCGATCTGAGAATGAATGGGCAAATGCTCTCTCCAAGTTTGCCAGCTCTATTAGAGGAACAAGAGACAAGAAAGTCATATTTTTGGTTTTGGATAGGCCGTCAATTGCACTCTCTGATGAGAACCTGGCAACAACCATTGAGGAGACGATCATTTCTTGGTAGACCCCAATAAAACTATATCTCGGCTAAGACATTATCCCTGACGACAGGAACAAGGCTTGGTGCCTTTGAGGTCAAGCCTCCAAATTCACCCTCGATGAGCATGGGTAGTTATACAAGAGATCCTTCGCTAGACCCCCCTTGAGATACCTGGATCAGGATCAGGCATTGGAAGTATTACAGGATGTTCATGCAGGCATGTGCAGCAGCCATTCTGAAGGGAGGTCCCTTGCCCACAAAATAATCAAATATGGGTATTTTTGGCTAACATTGTTAAAAGACTTAGTGGATTTCGCACGCACATGTGCATCAAGCCAAGTCCATTCCATTCTGCCTCACCAGCCGGCCGCACCGATGGTTAGTGTCTAGATTTTTTGGCTGTTTGATCAGTGGGGAATTGATACAGTGGGCTCTTTGCCAAAATCAATAGGGCAGCAAAATTTTATAATTGTAGCGCTTGAATATTTTATCAAGTGGGTTGAAGTTGAAGCTGTCCCTAAGATAATGGACGCGGACATAAAAAGTTTTATATGGCAAAATATCATTTTCCATTTTAGCCTGCCCAAGGTCCTTATTTTGGATTACGGTACTTAGTTCCAGAGTAAGAATACAAGAGGTTGGTGCGAAGCCTTGGGGATCACACAACATTTCACTTCGGTGGGCAACCCTCAGTCGAATGGTTAGACCAAAGTGACCAATTGAACTGTCCTCGACCAATTAAAGGCCAAAATTTAGGACATCGGTGCGAATTAAGCAGATGACCTACCCGGCATGCTATGGGCTTATAGGATAACTCCCTGAATAGCCACCGGTCATACCCTTTACAACATAGTTTATGGGTCGAAAGCTGTCATCCCTTCAGAATTGATCTAACATATTGCTCAGGTTATCCATTTCCACCCACTGAGAAACACATCAGAGAGGAAGTTTGATCTCGAAACTATCAACGAGCATCGATAGGAGGCTTACAATACTATGTAGTGCTACAGGTCAAAGATGACCCAAAATTATAATAAAAGGATTAGAGAGCGTTGTTTCAACGTTGGGGATCTTGTCCTCAAGAAGGTGGAGGTCTCTAAGAATGTGGGCAAGCTCAAACCAAAGTGAAAAGGGCCATACTCTGTTATCAAAGTAGTAAAGCACAATCTTTATAGGCTGGCCAACATGCAAGGAACTCCCCCGCCCGTGGAACGCCATCAATCTCAGGAGGTTTTATATTAAAAAATGTATAGTACTTATCTTTGCAGCCCTTTTGCTTGAATAAAATTGCAATTTTATTGGCTTGATTATTATCTTTAATAATTCTCATTGACCTCGTAGTCAACGACTAAGCAGCCCCTTGCTGCTACTTAAATGGTTTCTAGCCATCCAAGTCTTTAGTTAACCCCTTAGTCGACAACTAAGAAATTTCTAGCCAACCATTTGAATTTTGTTGATCCCGTAGTTGGCAAAGGATGCAATTCCTTTTAATGGACCATTAACTCCAAGGGTCGAACAAATAGTAGACTAGGAATATGCAATCGACGACACAGTTATGAATACAATTACTACGCGATGCGATAGGCAATCAAATATTTTCCACACTATCACAACAGAAATCAAAGGCTGTGTATGATACAACATGATGGAAATGAAAGGAAAAATATGCCTTTATTCATCATTCTCTAGCAGGTTACAAAAAAAAAAGAAAAAGCAAAAAAGAGAGAGAAAAGACTGGTTCAGTTCTACTTCAGTTCTGGCCCGGCTCCTTTTGCCCATCTTCAACTCAGTCTAAGGTCAGTTCGGGTGTTGCACAGGCGAGCGGAGAGACTGCTTGTGGAGGTTTAGAAGGTCCCAGGAGGTTGCCCATAAAGTTAGTTAACCGCAGCACGTACTGCGCTAGGTCGATCTCTTCATCTTTCATTTGGGATATGAGGTCTTCCGTGAATGCAAATTCAATAGATATTTGCTCTAGCTTGGCATCAACCTCGGCCTTCTTCTTTTGTGCCTCAGTTAGTGGCACATTGGGTGCAACAGCAGTAGGTTCACCCTTTGGGGCCTGCTCGATGCCACCTTTCTTTGGCTCAGGATAAAGCTCCAGTCTCTCGTTTTGCATAAGGCTCATTCGGCTCCTATCCTCAACTCAAAAAGTATAGCCCAAGTGCTCGAGCTGCTTGATGGCCCTATGAAATGCTTCGCGAGCATCGTCAAGTGATGTAACTGTGCTGGCAACTTGAAAGGCTGTACTCACCATGAACTGCTCAACAGCTTCGCACCGTATTGCGGGCAGATGTTGAAGAAAGGCCTTTTTAGCTTGGCTAGTCGCCTCCGAATGACCTTGAGCTTGACCAAAATGGAAGCTCACCTGTAGATCTAGCTAGGCCTTCTTTATGATATTGTCCATTCGGCTTCGATCCTCGACAGCCTAGACCAATTGTTGATCCTTTGAGTCGAGCTGCTCTTGGAGGTCTGCTATCTTTTTATTCAACTACTCGACTTGGAGCTAGGAGGACTCGAGCTGCACCTTCAGTGTTTCCATCTCCCCTCCTACCTCTAACTCTTCCTTGGCAGCGCCATCTTGGATTACTGGTACATGTTGTAGCCTAGCTGTCCTATCTAAAATACAAAAATGTCATTTTCAAACCAATATGTGCATGAGAGAAAAATGGTGGTTGAGACTATCGATTTTATACTTACCACATTGCAGTAATAGGACATCGCCTTCATTGTCCCAATCTGACTGAGGTTCATCAGCTTCCGTTGGTCATTTACAAAAAGCTCTAAGGTCATCTACTTTAGACCCTTGGCACTCGTTGGCCTTTCTTGGGTGATAAAGGTCGAGTCGGTTACCTCCTTGTCTCGATTGGTGGCGAATCAGGGAGGGGACAGTCGAGGTAGATGGAATAGCAGACCGTCACCCGATTTGCCAAACAGGTCGTAACCTGTCACAACCTTTTGCTTTCCCTTGCCCCCAGTGACCTTTTTTGGTGTTGAACCTCCTTGTTTTACAATTTTTCTCTTGCCCCGACCCCCGGGGCTGCTGTGTACGGGTTTATCCCAACGAGCAGATTGGGTTTCAAGAGCTTGCTTGATTTATGGTGAAGGCAGTGCAGACGTCGACCTCATTGAACCCGTCTGCTCAGCAGCATCTTTTTGTCGAGCGGTAGCAGCTCAACAGCGTGCCTCGACCTTTAGTACCTAAACTTAGGACTCGTTGCTATTGCAGACCATTATTTCATCATGATCTACAGGGCAAACAAATTAAACAAACATTAGAATCGAGCAGAGAGATTAGTGTTCAATTAAAATAATTGATAATAAATTTTTACCTAGTCAATCGCTCGTAGGCAGGTCGAGTTGGGCAGCTGATAGGCTAGCCAGAACCAAACACTTCTCTTCGATCAGAACTGAGGTCTCCATTTGCCCAAATCTGACCAAATCCCAAATGAAAGTGTTGGGCCAGCTAGGTCTTTGGTTTTCGGGCATCTCCATAGGTCCTCTCCACTAGCCCTTTGGAATGGCAAAAACTCCCTGCCTCTAAATATAAAAGAAATGTTTTTTCCACTCTTGCCTATAAGAAGAGGCGGGGGACACCAAAAACTTCTGCTGTGGTCGAGTAGTTCGATAATAGAAACCAGACTCTTTGGTGCTGCTTGACTTCCGCAACATGGGTAGGTGGAATAAATTTGAGAAATCGACAAAGGACGCAGGTTGGTGGTATAAGTGCATTAACACGGCAAAACTTATAGTATGGAAAAATAGTTCAGGAGTAATTGGGTGATGCACACTTCTAGACCTAGTAAGAGGTCGACTATTGGTTAGGTAAGTAGAAACTTAAGGCCGCATTTTAATCCCTCCTCGAACATAGTTATAAACCCCCAGGGAGGTCAATGCATCCTACCCTAGGTCTTTTGCGCTATTAGCTCAAACTCGTTAGGGATGTGGTACGCTGCCCTAATATAGACTAAGTCAGTAGCAGTTATTTTAGAGGCTATTTTAGTGTAGTGGTCGGGGGTAAACAATCGGCTCTGGGTTGCAGGCACATCACTAGGGCCAGCCGAAATAACCCTAACATCGCTCGAGCTACTGAAACTGCTCGAGCTAGAGCTATCGCTCATAGATAAACTTGATTCAATCCCATGAGATGTTTCAAATATACTCTCCACCCCAGTCTCCCCCTCATGGGCCACACTCTCTAACCTAGTGGTATCAGAATCTGAACTGGGAGACATGTTTCTAAAAATGAAAGGTAGAAAAGAACAAAAACAGTAAAGGCACTTACAATGAAAATCTCGAAAAGGCAAAGCGCACGAGAGCTTGAAAGGCTTCAAAGATAGCAATTCGACCAGAAGTATTGGCAACAAAAGTATAAATGGAGTTAGTTATCCTACTATTTATAGGCGTTCGCGCGTGGGAATTCGAGTAACTATTATGATGACAGCTTGCCCTAGTACGCTTCATATTCTGTGCACTAATAGGCACATTAAATACAGAGAAATTGCCTCAAACCCTGGTCGGCAGTTTAAAAACTAGAGTTGAGGATGCAAAAACTTAGGTTGAAGACTCAAAAACCCTAGTCGAGTATGGTAACCGCCATAACTAAATGCAAACTCTTTGCTTCTTCTCATCGACAAGCTTGTTCAAGATCGTGAGTTGGGGGGACTCATGATATGGGATAATCCAGTAGTTCCAATAGACCCAACATCAAGTGGGATAGCCCAAGAGGCTCAACATCAAGTCTGTTTGATCGACTTGTACCAATCTCACTTGGCAGGGTCCACAGTCAACCTGCAACAACCTCAGAGCCACTCCAAATGTTCTAACAATCAGGTCTAGTTGGCATATA
>JACGDI010005235.1:550742-560782 GCA_014898725.1 Jacaranda copaia | reverse complement strand
ATTTTTCTTTATCTTGTGATTTAATTTTGCAGACAACGAAATTTGTGTGAACAGGCCGATCAAACCCCATATCACAGATGCATCATAAAGCACATGATCACCCGGGCAAGTCCACACACTATCAGAGGATGTGTCACATATGCCAGGGATGGTTTCCATTAACCACCATGCTGTTCCCAAGTGCACAAAACCAGCTATAAGAGTTCCCACCAACTTGAGAACAAATATGAGTGTACTCTCAGAAATTGTGCATAACAAGATAAAAAATTAGGCAAATGAATTAGGCCCGAGTTCAACTGACCTGTACCATGAACATTGTTCTTGAAGGAATTTTCATGTAATGTCCCAGCTTGAAGTCTTGAAGGAAGGCAATGGCCTGTGTCATACTTATGTAGCCATAGGCATTGAAGCACATGTTTGCTACTGGATATCCAGGGTATATGTATCCAATTGTATACTCAGTGATGATGTTGAGGCCCGGTGTCTGTTGTTATAAAAGTTAAAATCTCTCACTTCGATAAACAATGAATAATATGGTGAAAAAAGGATACGACTACAGATGAGTTACCTGGTTAGTAATAGCAGTAATGATTCCAATTGGGAGAGTAAAGAAAATGGCAATTACACAGGCCAGTATGACGCCCCACCATGGCAGCTGAAGTAGCTACTTGTAGTATTCGCAAGCATAGAAAGTAAGTGCAATATTTGCCACAAGTATGCACCAAAACCACCACTCAGGTACTTGTCTGTACTTGCTCATTAGTTTTGTGTGTATGTCCATTTTCTTTTCATTGAAACTGGACTTGCTCTGCTCCCATATTTCTCTTCATTAGTGTAGTATACATACATGTACGTAGTCAATTTTTGCTTCGATGACAATCCAATTGATGAATTAGTTAATAGTCATACCTTCCATGAAACAGAAGCACATGCAAAACTCTGGCACTCAGTGCAGCAAATCCAACACCATATGTCATGGCAAAAAACGTGCTGAGATGAAGAGGTCCTTCATGCTCATAAGCTGCGGTATCAAGGTGGAAATTCGAGTCAACGATGCTAGAAATGTTATATATCTGACCCGAGCTAGTGAAGAGATCATCAGAGAATATTGGGAAGGTCTTGGCTTGGTAGATGTAGAACCAATAGCTGAGTGGAGTCACAACATACATAACAAGGAAAAAACCAGCTGCAACATTGGCAGTTGCAAACCATGGACTTGCTAATGGGCCTCCGAGGTAGGATGAGATTGTGGACCAATCAAGCCCAATAGCTCCTACGCCAAGTCCACTAAGGCCTGAACCAAGTTGCTGGGCTATAACTGATTTGGGAAATATCCAGCACATCCATGACAGGGAAGTTAACATTTCAAACAAATAGCCAGGGAATATATAGTATGCAAAGCTACATATGAAGGCAATAATGAAGAACTGGGTTCGGGTCACTCCTCCCTTGGGTCGTTCGTCTTTCTCATGGAGAGCCCTGTCACACCATGGTAATTTAAATTAGATTCTAGAGATAAATTGGAGAAAAGTACAAGGCAAAACTACATAATCACAAAAACTTAAAAAGATCACAACATTTTAAATTAATGATACATATCAAATTATGCCTGAGTGTGACATCAAAAAGTATGATAAAGTAATTGTACTGACCCATACACTGTCATGTATCATGCATTTGAGCCCAACTTGCTAGTTTATCATGTCATGTACAATTCTTGTGACTGAGATACAATTAATGGCAATAATTATTAACAGTACAAGTTAAGCAATAAAGATCAGAGGAAAAATGTAGCTTGATTCCCACAATGAGGCCAATTGAGAGCTAGTTAGGAGCCGTTGCTTTTAATTATGAAAATGATGCATCACCCTTATATTTGTGAAATTGCAAATTGAGACCATATATAGATTCTCTGATTCATTTGAAGACACGGGCTTAGTAGAAGCTATTGCTTAACTATCAATGATATACATGAGAGGTTGGGGTTTTGGCTCAGATTGATTGATAAATTAAGAAGAGGAGGGGCGGGGGGGACTCAAGATGGATTGGAACAACTTATTTTCTCCTAGAAAACTGTCTGAACAGGATTTAAATGGAATAGGATATAATATGGAATGAAATAGAAGGTTCCAAGTAATTTTTCAATGAATTAAAATATAGAAAAGTAGCCTGAACATTGAAACTTGTACTAGATTGGAAGGCCACCACATGGCTGCTGGCTCCACAAGATACCGTCTGTAGATTCCAGCCCATCCAAATCCCAGTACCTAACGTTCAAACCATGACCAAATCAGCTGCTTAAAAATTCTCAACGCACTACCAAAATGGCTACATTACAAACAACTATATATCCCACACATAGTTACACCGTATATTGTGTGTAAAAAAATAATAAAGAAGCCATTTTTACCTGTGTTGTGATAACAACAATGAGAGAAACAAGGAAACTGATGTACTGCTTGTAAAAGACCTTGATAGCAGTCACAACATGAATGGCGTAAACCGTGCCAGCACCGGAATTCGCAAATATAGTGATAAGAACATGCTCCTTCACATTGAATGGCCCTGGATTCAGCGTGAATTCCCATCGCGTCCCTCTGAAAAACACGCGGCCCGTTATCTTGGCAGCCATCAGTTGGCCTAACGGCACCACAGCAATCTGAGCTGATATTGCAGTTATCGACAACGGCTCCGTCCTGTACCAGAAAAACTGTTTGAGGAAGGAGAGGAGAACACAGGAGAGCGTCCCCAAGAACCACATTCTGAAGGTGAGAACCGGGAGGGAAGGATCATCTGTGGTGGAAACCGTGGGAGCCACCTGTCTGATGGGTGAGTTCTCTTCAGACAGCTCGTTGACCTGATCGAACTGACTAACTGCTGGATTCAGGGCTGTTGGCTTCATTTTTCTCTCCAGGTTTCGATACTGCAAAACAAATGTTCTGTCAGAAATCATCAAGAATTAATATTGTCCAATCTAAGAAATTTTCTCATACATAAGACAAAGTTAATTAATTACAAAGAGGGGCTGTGATTTGATCTGAGGATTCTTCTTCCATTGCTCTTTTTGTCCCTGGATCTTTGCAGGTGTATCTCTGCAGAAATTTGGAAGGAATCAGAAACAGGCTGCAGCTGTGTTACTGTTACTGCACTGACAAATGACAAAAAATGATGGGAATTGATAAAAGAGTTTGGTCGAAGTAGGGAGTGTAAAATAATAGTAATAAATTGTGATGAGTTGTCTCTGGAATGGATACATGTGCTGCCTCAATAGTTATTACTTTTCTATTTATTCATAAATTGGACGAGAGTGAAGATGAGGGGTACGGTCAAAACTTCTCTGGCAGCGTGGACCACATAACTTCCGTCAGAATAGGAGCTAAAAACATGCAACATTTGTCCGCCGGAAAAAGGTTGGCAGTAAGGAAAATGGAAAAGCTTTTTCCTAGCCTTTATCCAATATTTTTAAAATTAAACTGAATAATAAATTGATGACATTATTGATTATGAGTTCAATAATAATCGAATCGATATGATGCCATAATCACTTCATAATTTTATTTAATTTTATAAATATATATAATATTTTAATATTATTAAAAAATAAAACTTTCAATTAATATGAAAAAAATATGATTTGAAAAAAAATGTTTAACTTACTTATTTTTAAGTATGTTTTTTACAAAATAATAATGTTTAAAAATTAGTCAACTATAAATAAATAAAAAATAATATTTTACATTAATTTAAATAATCAATCATTTCATACTCCAACTCAAGTAAAAATAAATTCTTCTATACTAAATATTCGATATAATTTCATAGAGATTAAACAAAAATAAAATAATAACTTAATATAAACATTCACATATAACTATCACTTCATTAAATTTTAAGAAAATAAATTCATGTTTCAAAAAATTATATGTCCAAAATTTTTAATCTTCATCTTCAACTCATAATTTCTCTATTCTTTTTTACTTTTTCTTTTTAAAAAAATTAGAATTTTCAAAAAAAAAAAAATGAATCGGTAGAACCAGTTCGATTTTGACCGATTTTGACCACTCTCGATTTTTATGGTTCAATCGAACCGGACTAGCCTCCGGTCACCAGTTGGATCGAACTGGCCTCCGGTCACCAGTTGGATCGGTCAGACCACCCAGTCTGGTTTTCAAAACCTTACTTTTACCACTTTGATGTTCTAATCCATTCCATGTCATATATTTAATAGACTACTAAAAAAAAAACTATTTTTAGTGATGGAAAATTGTGACCGAAAAAATTCATCGCAATTTGCGATGAAAAATCTGTCACAAAAAGTTAAAAAAATGAAAAAAATGAAAAAAATATTTGCGATGGAAAAATTCGATTAATCGAAAAACTGCTATTTTGTGATAGATTTTCCTGTTGCAAAAGTAAAAAAAATTAAAAAAAATAAAAAATCATAATAATTGGGTGGGGAAATTAAAGCCCAACTTTCTCTATTTCCCCACCCAAACACATTTTTGAAAAGCCAAAGCTTTTCTTCTTCTTCTTCCCCTTCTTCTTCTTTTCTTTTTTCTTTTTTCTTTTTTTTATAAATGTTAAATGGCCGACTGGCAGGCGTTGATGTTGGCCAGCTAGCTAGTCTGCACTAGTAGCTGGCCAGATCTAGCAGCGGGCCATATTTGGAATATTATTTTTTTATTTTTTATTTTTTTTGAAAAATTAGTTTTAATTTTTAAAAATGCTAATGTTGTTGTATGTTTAATGTTTCAAGTTTGGAGAATTTATATTTTGCTCTATCTCTATTAATTAAGGTAATTCTCACAACTATGTTAAAATTTGATTATGTTTGATTATATTTTAGTTAAAATTTGATTATGTTTTAGTTAAAATATTTGATTATATTTTAGTTAATTATTCAAGTTAGTTAAAATTTGATTTATGTATAGTTAAACTCAAATAATGATTTATTTATTAGTAATATAATTTGATTTAGCATAAGTTAAAATTTGATTTATGTGTTAGTTAAAATCAAATAGTGATTTATTTATTAGTAATATAATTTGATTTAGCATAAATAATGATTTATATGTTAATTAAAATGTGAGGTAAATTTTATATTCGTATTAAATATTTTTATATTTGTTAGAGTTATGTTTTTATTTGAATTAAAAATTTTATGAGAATTTTGGATTGAGTTAAATTTTATGGTACTATATATTGAATTATATTATATTTTCAAACTTTAATTTAGTTTTTGAAATTATGATTTATGATTAAATATGTGCACTTGTAACATGTACCTAATGATGCAGGCTATCTCCATTGTGGCAGATACCTTCTGTGAGTGTTGAGTTATGTGGAACATTGAGAAGTAAGTTCACATACCTTATTTTGATTATATGTATTTTTGGTACAACACATTAGAAATGCTTAGAATTTGTGGAATTAGGAAGGAGGATGGGATATTGGGAGAAGGGATGGAACCTTCTCATTTGTTGCTGGTTGGTTTTTAATTACTTGCATAATGATGATGGGCATAAAAAGAAGTTTTTATGCGGTATTTTGTGTTTACAAATATTATTAACTATTTTAAATAAAATGATGTTACTCATTATGTTGAATCATCTTTTTTTAGGCAATTTGGATTTTATGGAAGGTAAATATATGTTTGTCCTCTTAGAGACATTTTTATAAAAACCCATGAATGTGATTTGGGAACATGCCAATGAATACAAATATAACTAAAGACAAATCACTATTTCTTTTCATAATTTTGTGAAAATAAAAATTCAAATTTACATATCCCAAAACAACAATTTAAGTTTCCTAAGTTAAATCATGTCGTACTTAGGATTGTGAAAGATTTGACCAAGCATTCATGGATAAATAATTTGATATGAATAGGTAAATGTTTTACCCTCGTTGTCAAATATTAAAAATTATAGCAAGATTATTATTTGGGGAAACTAAAATTCAAGTGGTTCTATTATCCAATTTTGCGGCTTTATGTCATTAGAAACCTTGTATGTAAAGAATTCCATGTGTGAAGTGCAATCCTCTTCTCTATTTAGCAAGAATAAAATAATATTAAAACTAATAACATTGTATAATGCTTGCTTAGTAAGGCCAATCCACTTCATGTCAAGGGATTTATCATTTCATACACACACTATAATTCTTTCTAGATATTCTAAAAATTTCACAAAAGTAAAGTCATGTCTTTAACCATCAAAATGAAAAGTTGCAATCTTTATAATTGTTTCTACATTTATGATTGTTTCTAGATTTATGTGTTAGATTATGCATTTATATTAAATTATGTGTTAGATTTACATTTTGTAAATTTATGTTCAATTAGAATTTGAGTTATATGTTCGACTTATTTTAAATTATATGTTGCTTTATGATGAGATACATGTTTGATTATATTGAATCATGTGTTAGATTTATGCGTGTTAAGATATACTATGCATTTATGCTGAATTATATGTTAAATGTTGTTAGATTTATATTTTTTAAGTTATATTTATGGTTAGGATTTGAGTTATATGTTTGATTTATATTAAATTATATGTTGGTTTATAATGAGATGTATGCTTGGCTATATTGAACAATATGTTAGATTTACATGTGTTAGATTATGCATTTACATTGAATTATGTGTCAAAGTTTGTTAGATTTATATTTTGTAAATTATATGTTTGATTAGGATTTGAATTATATGTTGGACTTATATTAAATTATATGTTGGATGTCTGTTCGATTATATTGAATTATGTATTAGATCTATATGTTTTTTAGAATATGCATTTATGTTGAATTATGTGTTAGATTTTGTTAGATTTATATTTTGTGAATTGTATGTGTGATTAGGATTTGAATTATATATTGAACTTATATTAAATTATATGTTGGTTTATAATAAGATGTATGTTTGGTTATACTGAATAATGTGTTAGATTTACATGTGTTAGATTATGCATTTTGAAAATAAAGATTTAGAAATCAACATACTAGTTGATTGGATTTTAGGGCTTGGAAAATAAATAAAAGGACTTGATTTTAAGAATTTTAGAAGTTTTGGGGTTGATTTGAAAATTTAGGAAAACTTGATTGGCCAATATTTGAAAGTTTTGGAGTCAAAATGGGATTATTATTGGTCAAAGGAGTCAATGTGAGGCAATAAATAGTCTTGGGGCTGAAGAGAAGACACTTAAAACTTGAAGGGGCCTAATTGAATGTTGGCTTAAGTTTGGGCACCAATTTCAAATTACCAAAAGTTGAATTTTATAAATTTCTTTTCTTTCCCTTTCTCCTTCAATTTCTTCTCCATTTCCCCTTCCACCACCATGAACCACCCTCTCACCGGCCATCCCTCTTCAGCAACCAAACCTTAACAAATTTGGTATCATTTTCTTCTTCTCCTCATGTAGAACACAAACATACAATCTTTTCCCAAAACCAATCGACAAGGCAGCCAAAAATTGAGCTCAAAGTTTTGGCCATAGTGGTAGTTGATGGGTTTCTCTACTCCAACGACTAAAACTTAAATGTGAGTAGTGGGTTTTGATGGGTTCAGCCCAAGGATCACACTGGTATCTTCAATTTTGGGAATGGACCACCATGGACGGAGTAATTAGGAAAAAACCAATGCGGCAAAGCTAGGTGGTGGCTTTCTATTTTTGGTGAAATTGAAGTTCAATTTGGAATCAAAATCAAAAATTAATTTGGGGGTTGAGTTCATTGAGCAGAGGCATGTCAAATGGTGGTGTCAGTGGACAGCGATGGTGGTCTAAAGGTAAAATCTCCATCTTGCTGCTAGGAATTCATGCACACAAATAGATTGTTAAGATTCTCCTTCGTTTGTGAGATATTGGTATATAAGCGATGTTTTGGTGTATGTATTTGCATGTAGATGTTTAGATGTTCTGATCTTCATTAAACTTTGTATTATTACATATTTTGAATGGATTGGTCAAGCAGAACACATGTGCATAAGATTAGAACATGTTTTATCGATTAAGTTAGCCTAGTGAATCTAAAGTGGTATTACTTCATATGGACTTTAGGTTATATAGCATACTAAGTGTAGAAAACCCTAATTTTATGTAACCATAATTTAATCAACTAAACATTGGATTTTATTAATAACTGGATTGCTATAATCAATATCGAGTATCATTATGGAATTATATATGTAAGTGAACCCCACATACATCTATATATCTAATACTAATAGCATGTTTAGGAAAGTAATATTGAATCAAACCTTAACTAATGCATCAATAGGATAATCATCCAAATTTGGGGATGTTATTGGTATGATTCGAAGTGTTAGTGATCGTTAGGGTTGAACATGAATTTTAATATAAGGTTACTCTTTTGAATAGGTGACGGAGGAATTGACCTTAAGGATCAATAGAATTTGGCTATATCGCTGATGTGATTAAGGTGGGGATCTATCAACCTAGTAATTCTTTAAGTAAAGCAATGTTATTGTGATTGAACCCTATGAGGTTCAGTTGATCTGATACCTATCTTTGCTATTGTTATTGTTCTAAATTGACTATCGAACCATGTAAGGTTCTATTACTTGACATCTAATTTGATTACCGTTTATTGCTGCTTTATGAGCCTTATGAGGTTTTAATGCCTTCATTATCATAATTATTTCTTGTTGTTTCCTGAACCCTATGAGGTTCTATTACCTTAATTATTGTTCCTTGAACACTACCAACCTTGCCTTGATTTATATCTATCTATTTTTGTGAAAAAATCCCTATGAAGGTCCACCATCCTGGGCTTGTTATATCTATTTGTTCTTGTGGTAAAATTCCTGTGTGGATTTAACTTGCTTGATTATACTTGCTTGAAATTGCCTGAAATCGGTACTTGATTGTGTACTTGTTCTTGGTTTGTTATTTGACTTGTAAACCCCTGTGTGGCTTAGTTCTCATTTTTCACTCTATCATGAGTTGATTGTACTATGTTATTGAGATCTGTAAACTGTTTGACATCTCATTTGATTATCTATTCAACAATTTGGACATCCTTGTGAGGGTTACTTCCTGATTTTATTCCTATTTCTTATTTTTTTTGGAGCTTAGAACTTCTATTCGTTATAGTTTACCTGACTGTTCTGTTATTCAATTGTTTTATTATTTGTCCGCTTGGTTATCTGAGTCTAAATTTGATTGGTATGATGGATTTTTTTTATTAGTAAGTTATTGTGTACCAAGTTGTTATGCTTGGGTAAGTTAATTCGATTGGTATTTCATAGACTTATTCTATCAGTAATAAGTTATGTACCAAGCTTATATGCCTGGGTAAGTTATGTACCAAGTTATTATGTTTGGGTAAGTTAGTTTGTTTGGTATGTCATTGATTCGTTTTGTCAGTAATAAGTTCTGCACCAAGCTGATATGCCTGGGTAAGTTATGTACCAAGCTGATATGCCTGGGTAAGTTATGTACTAAGCTGATATGCCTGGGTAAGTTATGTACCAAGCTATGCTTGGGTAAGTTTTGTACCAGATTTTCGTGTTTAGATAAATTCTATACTAGGTTGTCACGCTCAGGTATGTATGTACCAAGTCGATATGCTTTGGTAATTTATGTACCAAGCTATGCTTGGGTAAGTTTTGTATTAAATAGATATGCCTAGGTAAGTTTAGTTTGATTTGTATAAGTTCTATGCCAGGTGGTATGCCTGAGTAAGTTTAGTTCAGTTTGGTCGGTGTAAGTTTGATCTGATATGTTTGGATAAGTTCTGTACCAAGTTAATTTGCTTGGGTAAGTTCTATACCAGGTTGTCATGCCTAGGTAGGTTTAGATCGATTTGATTGATATAAGACTGTTCTGGTATTCGACTGTATTCTAATCATTTGACCTTATTCTGACTGATAGATTGTTTTCAAATCATCTAACCATTTCTTGACTATTGACTATACTCTTATGTGTTTCAGTTTAACCATTAAATTATGATCTATTAAGTTGAATCATTCTCGACAGATCCCTATAGCATGTGAACACAATTATCCCTCACTAAGTCCTTTA
>JACGDI010005235.1:544772-550648 GCA_014898725.1 Jacaranda copaia | reverse complement strand
TATGTATATGGGTTTCCTTAAGTGCTAAGCTTTATCTTAGAAATGTTGTGACATATAAGACTAAGTTATGACTTAAGTCATGTAAATTATTATGTTGGATGTTATGAGACCCTAGATGGTATGTATTTCGTATTTTGATGACGTTTGTTAAGTTTGAAATCCGCTACTATATGTTCTTGATAAATTTTGAAATTTTTTTTAAGGGTTTTATTGAATATATTGCTTATTTATGGTTTTGAATTAAGATTGAACTGGAGTTGTGCCACAACTTAGGTGCTATTCCGAGTAGGGGCTACATATTTACAGTGAATTATTTGTTAAATTTTGTTATATTTATATTTTGTGAATTATATATTTGATTAGGATTTGAATTTATATTTTATGAATTATGTGCTCAATTATGACTTGGTTATGTATTGAATTTATATATTGGTTTATTATGTTGAATTGTCTATTAGTTTAGTTTATGTTTTTATTTTTCATTATCGTAATTTTATTTTTGTTTTAATATTACAAGCTTGAATATCAAAAGGCATTAAAATTTAGTATAAGTCTTGTAAGATAATTTGTTTGGCTTTATTTTGTGAATTTTGTATTTTAGTTAGGGCTTGATTTATATATTAAATAATTTTATATTATTGGGCTTGATTTGTATTGTGATATTAAATTATGGTGATTTTATGCAAAATAATAATTAAATATTGGTGTATGGAATGATTATTATGTAATGAAAAAATTATTGATATTGAGCAATTATAGGTTTTAATTTAATAGGATGTGTATATTGTTTTTTCTTTAAAAGAAAAACCTTTTATAGTTTTGCGACGAAAATTTCCTTTGCAATTTTTTTAAGATTATAATTACTATTTACGATGGATTTTGCGATGGAAAAATCCATCACAAAAACTTCAAATTTGCAACGAAAATTTTCGTTGCAAATTTGCTACAGAAATTTTTGTTGTAGATTTGCAATAAAAAAATCCGTCACAAATTTTTGTTACCAAAAATTTTGCAATAAATTTTTTTTGTCACAAAATTTGTCTCAAATTGGAATTTTCAATGGATTTTTGGCAAAATTTGTCCTAAAAAATAATTTTTTAGTAGTTAAATTAAAATAGAGGATCTAAACCGAGCTTTTACCCAGTTAGGTGAGACTTACAATTTCAAATGATTAATTATGTTTTGAAAGAATAAATTAATTCTTGGGAATTCTTTTATTTTTTATTTCCTTTGTTAATAAAGAGAACTAAATTAATCCAAGTGTAACCATTTCTCTTGCCCTAGATATGGCATTCTCTTTTCCAATTTCATGAAGGATTAATATTTGGACCTTGGCAATTTCACATTTGTTCCAAGTAACATAATTACATTCCCACGGACAAATTTTGCTTTGTAGGATTTTATTTTAGGGCTTAGGCTGTTTTGAAATAATAATCATTGAAAAGTATTTTTTGATAATGGAGTTGAAGAATTTCTGGAAATAAAAATATGTTTGATTTTGGTTTTATTTTGGATGAAATAATCTTTTCCAATGAATGTCTTCTCATGTAAGTTTTTATTTAATTAGTAATAGTGTCATATTAAAGTTCTATATTATTGTTTGTTACTTCTGTAGTTGTATAATAACTAAACATTATATATTTTATACGATATAATAATTTTTTTAGATATAAATATTTTGTTGATGTAATAGCTCCCAATAATTATAATTTTTTAATAATTTTTTGGAGAAGAATAGAGTTAATTTTGGAAAAATGAAAATTTAAAATTGAAATACAAATAGTTGATGTGATTTATTTTTGAAAAACAATAAGTACATTTCATTTTATTTTCATAAAAAAATTAACATTTTCTGTTATAGATCATTTATATCATATAAGATATCTTTTTATTAGTAGTGCACATTAAATTTTGATATTATTATATGTTGTTATTAATTGTATTAATTAATATACTTATATTTATTTTAACATGATAATGAAATACGATATTTTTTTCTATCAATGTAACAATTTAAATTAAATATGTATAAAATATATAACAATTATACCTACATTAATTAATTTATTAAAATTATTTTGAAGACAGAGAAAATATCTTTTATAAAATGCAGCTTTATACAATACTTAATTTTAATTACCGAGAACTCAACACCTTTTCCCCAAGATTCTTGAATAGTAAGGGCTCTCTACATGTTAAGAAGTTGCAACACCATTTCTTTTGTTGTTAATTCTATATTACTTCTTATTGCTATAGCCTGCTACCTAATTTTGGATATTGTTGTTTTAATATATATATTGAGGGCCTGAGGCTCAAATTTAATTATCTCACTTAACACAACATGAAAATTTAAACAAAAACTTTGGGATATCTTTACTCTTTTGTTCTACAGTAAATAACCGTTAATCGTGCCATATATATTATTATTATCTAGGAGCAAGCCAAAAAAATTGAAAAATAGAACAATATAATATGATTTATTCTCAATAATTATGAAATTATCATCTTAAAATAATTCGTTTGTCAATGAATGTTTCTGTTATACTCAATAATCTCTGAAGAATGAGTTATGGACATTGCAAAAAGATAGTGTAGATGCTCCTCCCGAGTTTAAGGTTAATGAGCAAGGATCATGCTACACCATTACATGTGCTAAATGTCGAGAAAATATGCCTTTTTTTATTTTCGTTCTTCTATTTTTCCTTATTTATCTTCTTTTGAAAAATATCATGCCTCCATTTGCTAAATTAAGATATATCAATATTTTATTTAAAATATCACACACACACACATGTATGTGTGTGTTGTATAAATCATATGAATTTGTCGGTATCAATAAGAACATTTCTCAATCTCAACGACAATATATTTGAACAGATATTTGCAGCAATATCACAGAATGCGGTTGGTGTGGGTATTGGAAAACTCCACTCTTGATCCGGATTTGATCATATTTTGATACATACTCTGATTCAAATTTTGTGCTTAACAATAAATTGTTAGGGATGCTAGTGTGTTTCCTGGCGAAAACCCTTTAACGTTCAAATCAGTATTCAATTCTTTCTTCGATTAATTAAATACTGACTTGAACATTGGAGGATTTTCATTGGGGAACACACCTACTTCATTCTTCGATTGAATACTGACTCGAGCGTTGGAGAATTTTTGTCGGGAAACACACCAACCCCCTAACAATATGTTGTTGAACACAAAATTTAAATCATAATAGGTACCAAATTACGATAAAATCTAGATCAAGAGTGAAAATTTTCAATACCCACACCGGCTATGAAATATACAATTGACAATGTCTATGTATCTTGTTCAAGCTTCCAAGTGTAGGTGTTAGAAAGTGAGTTTGGGTGGCAGTGTCACAAATGAAATTCAAATTTGACGACAAAATGTTTGAAATGTTATTTTATATTTGGACATGAGGAAACCTTTATTTTTTCACGCTCATCGCTAAATGGCAGCAGTTATTGAATTATTCAAAATTATTATTAATTTTAATTAATATTTTAACTTTTACATCATTTAAAGTTTTATATATTTATATTTTTTAATTATTATTTTAATATAATTAAATAAATACATTAATTACTATAACTATTATTAAAATAATATATAATAATATAAAAAATTTAATATAAACACCACTAAGCAAATATAAAATTTATGTGAAAATATATTTATATTAAATCAATTTTTCTCTTAAAATAAAATTAAATATAATTTTATTCTCAACACATTAAAAATTATATTCTTTTAAATAATTTCTCAAAATCTTTCAAAACATAACCAAACGCTACCTTACTATTCCCGCACGAAAGTTTTTAGTTTCAATTTGAATTTTCAAGTCAAGGCATTGGACATTAAATCACGACTATCAGTCGGCTGAGACTTTCTGCGGGCCGCCATGAATTGGAGCAAATCCGCACGTAATGAGCTATCATATATAGTAAATTAGAATTAGAAAGTGTTTGCCTAAATTTATTTAAAATATTTTATAAATTTTTATATTTTATAAAATATTTTTGGAGTTTATAAGATGTTAAATTTTTTTGTTAAAATAAGTTCTTAAGATAATAGGATAAAATAAGATTTTGGAACTCATAAGATGTTAGTAATTGTAATTTTGTAATTAATATAATTAAAATTAAGAGAGCTTGTTGAGATTTTAAAAATAAGTTATAAATTTCTTACTTTTTCAGAAAAAAATTATAAGCTCTCAATATCTTATTTTATGAACTTACAAACTCTTTTTTAAAAAATTATCAAACTTCTTTTAATATCTTATGAGTTTTCAAATATTTTATAAAATATTTTAAAAAATTTATAAACTTACTCAAATACCCTCTCACTCTACATGATTATTTCAAGGCACAACGATACTCTTGAAGGTGAGGGGCCGAACCACAATTGATTTCAAGCAAACAAAAATATTTTACTTTTTAAACTTTTATCAATTAAATGTCCATCCACTGTGAATCCTCATCCCTACACGTAACATGGCTATGGGCTTGGACCAATCTCGGGTTGCAACTATGCTTGGATTTAGGAGTGTAAATAGATATTAAATGAATTAAATATATTATTTTTATATTTGTATTTATTTAACTTTTTAAATATTTGGATATAGATATAGATATAATGGATACTTAAAAATGATGTCCAAATCCATTTCCGTCGGGTATAAATCGAATTCGGATATATCTGTATTTGATTATAATTATTCAGATTTATCATATTTTATTAAACTTATCCGTATTTGAATTATTTTTTTTATTCATATTCGATGATAATTATTTAGATATCTTTTTACAAATATCCAAATACGTGAATATATGAATTTATAACAAATATATATTTTAATTAATAGAAGGAACTATATAATTTCATTAAAAAGAAAATAATTAAATAAATAGCATAATTTTTAATTAATAATTGACTTTATAATTGATTATTAGTACTTATTAATAACAATAATGTCATTCAAGTATATTAATTATAATGTCAACCAATAATAATTATATTGATTAATTTTATATTTTAATTTTTTCCTCCATAGTACAATAACTTTTTAAATTTATTATTTTTTCTTCACAGTTCTTCAATTATATTTTATGTATATACATATATGAATTATGAGATTTTTATTAAAAAAATATAAATAATAGATTGTTCAATAAATATATATTTAGAGTAGATATTAAATAAATTGGATATATGTTTACCATATCTATATCCATTTATAATCAAATATCTATTAATTGAATATGGATAATATTAGCATTAAATGAATATAAATAAAATTTGTATAAATAAATTTGAATACGAACTGTAAATAAAAACTGCCAAATAAAATGCGTCCCATGCCGAAATATCACAAGTACCCCCTCGGTCCGGGCCATCGCACGGAAAACTATAACCAAAATCCTTTTTATCTGGCATTAACTTGGAACCGCGTGCATCTAAAGCACCTTTTACTAAAATCAATGTAGTTGTATGTAAACCCAGAGCAATAGCATGATGAACCAAAAAGTCTCTAGGACCTATTGTTAAGAATAATGAATTAGTATTTTCATTAACAGCATTTAACCAACCAGGCAACCAGATGCTTCGACCTGCATTGAATGCCGGGCCGCTCGTTGAAGATAAAAGTACATCGAACCCATATGAAGTTTTACCATGAGCCGATTGTATCCATTGAGCAAATATGGGTTCGATCAAAATTTGCTTTTTCGGAGTACCAAAAGCAAGCATGACATCATTATGAACATAAAGTCCCAAGGTATGGAATCTCAGAAAGAGGCTGGCCCAACTTAAATGAGATATGATAGCTTCCTTATGGTCTAACATTCTTGCAAATACATTAT
>JACGDI010005235.1:479114-539672 GCA_014898725.1 Jacaranda copaia | reverse complement strand
GCCGGGATTGACATGTAGAATGGGACTCTATCTTTATTCTCGTCCGATTAATCAATTCTTTAAAAGATCTATCGGACTATGGAGTGAATGATTTGATGAATGAATATGTGATTCTTTCTTCAATGTGGAATCAATTCACACCAATTCTTCCATTTTTCATATAAAAAAATACAGATACTGATTCGGGCTATCATTAATCATTTGATATAGTATTCAATAGATACATTTATCCTTCATCCTTTCTGAAGTTTCGATGGAAAGATTCCTCTACCAACGCAGTCAACTCCATTTGTTAGAATATTTTCCATTGAGTCTCTGCACCTATCCTTTTTTTTCATTTTCTGAACCTTTGTTTTGAGAAAACAGGATTTGGCTCAGGATTGCCCATTTTTATTAATTCCGGGGTTTCTCTGAATTTGAAAGTTATCACTTAGTAGGTTTCCATACCAAAGCTCAATCCAATTAAGTCCGTAGCGTCTACCGATTTTGCCATATCCCCCCTTCCTTTTGTTTTGAGATTAGGATCTTATTATGATATCATTCCTTTTTTCTTTCATTTATACTGGAACCCTTGAATTTATTAGATAACGATTGCTATCTCTAAAAAAGTATTTTCTTTCTTACCTATAGGAAACCTGTAGTTGATCCAATCAAATTGGATTTTATCATTTATGTATCGGCAATTCAATATGGATTGATATATACTCCATATATATGTTTCTCTTCCTGCCATTTTTCCATGCAATTGGGGATACTTGAATGGTCGATTCTTTTTTTTTTTCTTAACTTCCCCTTTTACGAATGAAAGCCGAGGAATGTCTGATTAGTTATAACTAATTAAATAATTCGAATTCGAAAGAAATATAGAATTAGAAATATATAGGAGAGAAAATATAGAAGTTTAACAAAAAGAATTTCAAATGTTATGTGAATTCAAAATCAAAAATAAAAAAGAAAATTTGACTATCTAAAAATATTTAAGATTGACTATCGAATAGAATAATATTCGAATTGTATCCGAATTTTGAATTGTGATAAAGAAATCAAAATTCTATATCGCTATCTAAATCATTATGTTCTATAATATTCAATATTTATTGGAAATTATAGATTCTATTCTTTTCTATATTTCTATAGACACTATACTATAGTGTATTGAATTCCTATGCATAGAAAATTTCTATTATGTGGGCCCGCTTAGCTCAAAGGTTAGAGCATCGCATTTGGAATGCGATGGTCATCGGTTCGATTCCGATAGCCGGCCTTTTCCTATTTTTGATTTTTTTCTTCAATTTTTAAAAAATTGATAATCTCCCTTTGAAATCAAAGAATATTGAAAAAGTGTCTACTGTCCTCCTTGAACTCATTTATATCCTCGCGTGTGGGACCATTGGAGAAATGTAATAAAGAATTTTTAAGGCAATAATCAGAGAAAAAGTTTTTAACCAAACATATTATATGTGTCTCATCCCATAAGTGTATTTGGTTTCAGAAAGGAAAAAAAAATTGTAATTTTCCTCTAATTTTGATCTATACGAGTTTTAGTTTTTTATTTTAAAATTTTCTTTTAACTCACGAGCTCATAGAACTCGTGTAAATCTAAGTTTTTGTTTGATCATGTTTTGGGCACTTTGAAAATATTCTAGAAGAGTGTATTTTGAAAGCTAAATTCGTGGAATGTGCCAATTGTTTATTTTGTTATGAGAAAATATGAAAAATAGTTATTTAATAGGAGATAAATTTTACTGTATATATCAAATCAGTTACTTTTTGTAGGATAAAATTATATTTTTAAATTTAATATTTATATATCTGTGTGTGTGTGTGTGTATGGATAATTGATGTATGTATATATATTTGTAATGATTAATATATATTTGTGGGGAAATGAAGTGTAATTAATTTAATTTTAGATATATTTTAAAATATTATATAATTAAGGAAATTATGTGACACAATAATTTGATAAAATAAATAAAATCAAAAGAAATTAAAATAATAATATTTAATTATTAAATAATATTTAATGATAATTAAATAAAATAAAATTATTAAACGCATTATTATGCACTATTAATTAAATGAACTTATTAAAATTTCTATAATTAATAATATTAATAGTAATTAAATAAGTAATATTTGAAATAACATTGATAATATTTTATGCAATGGTTAATATATTTACTAATTTAAATAATATTTTAATTAGACTTTAATTAATAATATATTTACTAGTAAATATATGAGTCAACGAAAATACTAATTATATTTTAATGAATCTATTTATTAATATAGTTACTATTTAAACAAATTATTTAATATAAAATGATAATAATTTATATAAATACTATTAAATAACAAATTAAATATATATCTATAATAGTTAGTACAAAATTTATTAAATAAAAAATTTAAATTATAAATAAAAATAAATAACACAATAAAATTATATATTAACTATTAAATAAAATAATTATAATATACTTAACATATTTACTTCATAATTAGTAAATAACACATTGAATTATAAACTAACTATTGATAAATAATATATTTTATTCGAAAGTGTAAAAATGAATAAAATTGTAGTTTTAAACTACAGTTAATTTTAAAATACTTTTGGTTATTTTTTTTATTAATTGTCTATCAAATGTTTTAGATTATTTAAAAAATTATCACACTATATTTAATTTTTCGGTTAAATTTATAACTAAATGCAAAAAAAAAAAAATCAAAAAATTCTTAATTAGTAAAATTTTAATATTTTCATATATGTATATATATGTGTATATAAATGAATGAGTGAAGTGAATTGAGAGAGTGAGAAATAAATAAGTAATGTGAAAGGTAGAATGAGAAAAAGAAGGACTAGATATGATTTTTTTTTTTTTGGAGGGGGTATTCTAGGTAGAAAAATGTGTTTTGAGAGTGTAGCTTGAGGAATGAAGTTGTTTGTTGGGTATTAATTTGGAAATTGAAAAATATTTTGAAAAAATATAACAAAACAAGCCCTAATCTTTTGGGCTAATTTGCCTAGATCAACCCAAAATTGATTTAATTGGGCAGGAAGATTGAGAGATTTTGGACATATGCATCCAAATCTCTTGCCATTAAAGAAAATTATGCTTTCCAGGCCATATACACCTGGAGGAAAAAAAATTATTCTAAAATTTTATGAAAAAGTTCAAATAACAAAAAAAAATTATATAAAATTGCAAATTTATTATATAGAATATATTAATGTAAGTATATGGTATATATTAATATACATACACATATATTACACGCACCACCCTTTCTTCCTCCCCACTCCCACTCCCACTGATGCACCCTCACTCCAAACATCCACTATGGTCAACCACAACCATTGTAGTCAAGCTTCGAGAGGGGAGGGGAAGGGTGGGGTTTTTAGTGTATGTTTTTTGGAAAAAAAAAATTATAGGCAGCCACCATGCCTAGCCCAACCATGAGGGTGGGAGGGGTGAGGTAGGCAATCTCATCCGAACTTTGGTTAGCCCAATCATGGGTGGAGGAGGGGCGTGGGTGGAAGAGTGAAGGTATTTTTTTCTAAAACAAATAACTTTTAGCAAATTTATTTTTTTGTTAACCAGAAAAAGTAGCCAAATCTACATTATTTTAAGGAATCAATTTTCATTTGAAATTTTTTAGTGTTTACTCCCTAAGCCTTTTTTTCTTTTTCTTTTTTTTTTCTAATTTTGAAATCACTCCCCACTAACTGTCTCATTATTAAAATGACCTCAACTCAAAAATAAAATTGCAAAGAAAATATCAGCCACTTTTCATGTTACTGAAGTCAGGTGAAATCTCTTGCACAATTTCTTCACATTCCCCACTTTTTTAGAAAAACTCAACAGCAGTCCCTCTCAGTGATCCCTCTCTCTCCCCATATTCTCTTGCATTTTCTTTCTTTGTCTGAAGCTTCCATTAATTATGGACACCTATTTCAAGCATTCCAGTCTGGTGATGGAGATTTGAAAGCTGCATTCATGTCTTTTTCCTATCTTCTAGTGGTTCTTTTTTATTTCGCTCATATCTATCATAATAGGGAAGATATCTTTCTAGTCAATTGCTGGGTTTGTAAATGTTTTTCTGAAACATTCCCAAAAGATACCTGAAACCTTTGTTTATGTATGCTTTTTTACTGAATACGTACTTGATTTCAATTTTTTTGTACGTAAAGTTAGTTTTTGTGTACTAAATCGAAGAGTATTTAGAAACCCTATTTTTTGTGTTTCTTAAGGTTATTGGTCCTCCAATTTTTTGTTTTAAAACTTTTGAAACTTGTTTAAGTTGAATAATACTTTAATTTTATAATGATTGAGTTGATTAACAATATGATTAATGTTGGGTATGTCATCAACTCAATTTTTGGAGATAATATTCAAAATATGGTTTGTTTGAAAGGTGTAAAGTATGTTTAGTCCTTTTCTATTGTTCATTAAGAAAAGCATACCATTAATTTATTTTAGTAGTGTATGCATGTATATCTGGTACAAAAAGTCTCTAGATTAGCATTTTAATTGATCTTTGTAGTATGAAAAAATTAAATGTAAGTATACATGAAAATGTTTCTGGTACTTATTTACATTCTTTCTATATTTGTAGAAATGACAAGTAATGAATCAGAAGTTATACTCTCATTGTTCCACATAATATGTTTATGTAGCAATGGAGGAGTTAGGACCAAAAATTGAATTCCAACACCTACAATCAATAAATGGGATGCCATTCCATGGCTATTATGATATGCCACAATTGAATTATAACTTCAATCGAGTTCAAGCAATCTTAGGGCATTTCAATGTAAAAACTACTTGATTTGTCTTTGACAAAGACATTCTCTTTGGTATTGAGTTGTTTCATGTGAGGCAACCTGTAGGTGTTGAGCTAAAGATGAAGGTAGATATAGTTGATCATTTGTTTTAAAAAAACATATGAATGTTAACTGTAGCACTCTTATTTTGGGATTATAAATTTAAGTTGATCAAACTTAAATTAATAAAATTTTAGGTAGAAACATGGGAATTGAAGAATTTAATTGTAAATAAGAAAAAGACTTGATTGTTTAAAATTGTAAAGTTTAGGGGGTCAATGTGAGATAAATAAAAGTTTGAGGACTTTAAAATAAATCAATTTGGACCTAATTAACTGGAATTAAGAATGTTAGGGATAAATGTGTAAGAATTAAAAGGTGAATGACTCAATTGAAGATCAAGGGCCAAATTGAAGGTGATTAGAAATTTCAGGGTTCTAATTGAAAGCAGTGCGAAAGTTTGAGGTGAAAGTGAAGAAATTGGAAAATATTTTATATATAAAAGATCAAGAACGAAATTATGTTTAATTTTCAAAAATCACCCAAAACCTACCCCTACTGCGAATTACTAGAGAACAATCGCGAACCTAAAAAATAAACCAATAGGAAGATTCCTCTCATCGCTATGTACAACCCTATAGCAAAATCACTTAGAAACACCAGCAAAATCAATGAGAAACTGAAGCCCGATGGTGGGTGGCAATGGGTGTGGTAGTTCCGCCATGGAAAATGATTGGGATTTAGTGGGGTCTTGGTCGGAAAAGCATGGGCAAGGTGATGGTGGAAATAATTTGGTGAAATGGTAAATGCTAGTGGAGGAATTGAGGAGGGGTGGTGGACGGTGGCAAGATTAAGGTTACAGAGTGGTTTTTGGCTAAATTAGGTGGCGAAACGATGGTGTTTTGCAAAAATGTTTGGGGCATTTTGCTCCTGGCGATGAGGCGCACTTGGTGGTGATGGTGGCCCATATCTTTGGCACGACACATGATGGCGGCTTCAAGGTAGAGCATTTTAAATTTGATTTTGAACTCGTCTAGGCTATTCTCAGCTTAAGATTGGATCCTAGTTTGACCCAATTTGGGTAATTTTCAATAATTGAATTTTAATTCAATTAAATTATTGGATTTAACTTGATTATTGGGCTAAGTTTAATTACGACCTGTATTAAGACTGTCAAACTATGATTTAGGTCAAATTATGGATTAATTTTATAATTATTATAATACTGAACTCAATTGGCCTAAAGGAATACATTTAAGACTTTAAGTGAAATTTTGATTATTGCTTACCAATTCATCAAATTAAGAACAATGATGAATGGCTACAAACATTTCAACATCCTATGGAACTTGAGAAATTATGACTGAACAATTTAAGTAACTAAGGACTGGATAAGGGTGTTTAAGTACATTAATAATTATGGTTTAGAAAGCAAAAACAATGTTAGTGTAGGTAATTTATTATGAACTCTAAATTAATTAGGAAATATAGCCATGGACTCTCCAAATAATTAAGAATTACCGTACTCAACTGTCTTAAGTAGCTGGACGTGAAATCCAGTCACTAGAATTATATCAAAATAATTTTAAGTTTTATAAAGGCATTAACTAAATTTACATTCACGAATCAAAGGATTAATGGGATGATAACCCAAGTTATGTTATGATAGTTCTCAATTCGACTAGGAAGCTAGGGCTTGAGTATCCGTACAACTAGGAATTCCTTTGCATTTGCCATGTTAGCTTATATTAGCTTTCATTGCTGGGGAAAGAACATATATAATTACTATTATGTCCTTATTGTTTGATCCTGATTTTGTTGAGATTCAACCGTTGCTGTTTGTCTGTTATATAATATTCATCAATTCTTATGTTAAAGTTGATAATTGTTGGAGCTATTCTACTGTTGTTAATTCTTGAGTCATTATTGATCAAGTCTAGTGTATATGTATGATGATAAATATGTCACCATCGTTCGATCCAACCTTGATTGTAAATATTCATTTGCCTATGACATTGATTCTTGATTTTTGTGATACTCTTGATAGTTTATTTTGTCTCCTCTTCAGTAATTCTTGAACTATACCTACTTGAGACTTTTTCATGTCTAAAATTGTTGAGTTCCGGGTGTGTACACGAGTTTTGATAAAATAAACTTTTTGTAAAAAAATAATACTCACATTGCCCTTTCTCATTGAGCACTCTTGTTGATATTAATTTATAGCACTTCATCTTAAATTGGCGATTGTGTTGAGGAAACTAAAAATGATTTCAAAGTATTGCCATGTCGTTCTAGAAACTAACCTAACACTAAATTGTTTGCTCGTTAGTTAACATGGCAACTTGATATGCTATTTGAAATATTGTTGGACATACTAACATGAATAAATATTACCCATGGGGTGAGCCCTGGGATTAGTTACTAAAGACAGCTAGGCAAGATAGACCAGTGTGATAGATCTTTTGGCTAATACCCATACGCAATGTACACAACCCCGTCTCATAGTCAGCTGGAGGTAATTGTCTATAAACTGGTAAGATATATAGCTAGCCATGCCTACTATTTGATTGTTTGTCTGAGCCGATCACTCAAAAATTAGAGGAATAAGGATTTCCATGCCTTTGAAAGTTAAGTGACAAGGTAGGAAAACCACCAACAGCTTTTATTTGAAAATGTTTGCTAAATTGTCATTGGTTAACTTCTCTAAGTGATTTTTATGTTTTGAAACTCAAATATCATTGAAGTCTCACCATTGGTATAGGACAATGGTGAGATGGACCACCTACAATTTTGATTGAGACCTTTTCTCTCAACTTTTGGGCCTTTTCCTACCTCTATATGTCTCTTGTATGATAGTTGAGAAATTGTCATTTTGTTGTTGCTACTAAGCTATCTCACTAAGTCATTTCAACTTATATTATTTTGTTGTTATTTTCCATTCTTTGTCTTAGATGAGAAGGAGTGAAAAAGACAAACTAATCCAAGTGATATATAGGTAATGAGGGTGATAGAAGTGCTAAGTGTGGTTCATGATGTCTCAAATCCTAGTTGTACCTTTATTGGAGGTTTGTTGTAAAAATTAAATACTTTCAATTTTTTAGACATATATTTTCTATTATTTAGAACACTTGTGGTATAGTTTGAGTAGCATTTCATACAGTAGCAAGCACCTCTCGGTCAGGGCGTTTGTTAACTGTGTAGGAAAATTTTAAAAGTTAAGAATTTATGGATATACACGATGATCAAGATATAAATGATTTTGCTAGGTTGTATATACTTTTTATTTTTAATTGTATTCTATTTCTAATGAGCAACTATTGCACACCGTGGTTTGTTATTCCTTATGTTGATGATCTATATTCTATTGGGTTGTATGTATAGGGAGAGGCTGTATACAATTTTATAGTTCAAGAAATGATGAATCATTTAAGAGGTAATACAAGGGAAGCACATGAAAAGAAGTACTTTGATGGGTTTGCATATTGGTGTGTGAATTTGAATTTGTAAAATATAAAATTGTTGTCATTTGTTTTAAGTAACTAAAAGATTACCTTTGTCAATGACAGGGATAAGGGTATAAGCACATTCCTTTGTTGAGGAAACCTAAATCTTTGCATGCATGCCTGTAGTTCTTTCAAAGGGTTGGCAACAAGATCCTCAAGAATCTAGCTAATGCAAAGGAAATTTTCAAGCAAATTAAAAGTGAAAAGGTAAAATTTTATCATTTATGTTTAGAATCATTCACTACAAGCTTGATAGTTAAAAGAAATGTTAAATTCCTATTATAACAAATTGTGCATATCTATCCTTTTCCCGAGGAGGAAAAACTTACCACTTCAACATAGGTAATTTTTTATATGCACATGATTACTACTTGAAGTTTATATTGTTAATACACTAATAATTTTGTGCTCTTTCTACATATTCCTTCTATGTTAAGCTATGGCATCCTATAATTTGAAGCATAATTAAAAGAGAAACATGAAGAAGTGGAATTGTTGAAGCAAAAAATTACAATTTTAGAGAGCAAAGGAATGTGGGTGAATGAAGAGGATGAGAAGGAGAATGAAAAGGATAAGGATTAAGATGAAAAAGATGAAAATGCTGACGAGGACATAGGAAAAAAAGAGGATATTGAAGTTGATGTTGCTGGTGTTGAAGATTGGTATGAGAAACCACATCTGGAGGGTGTTGTTGATGAGTTTGAGACTCCAGATGGTGGTAATGATGGTCATGATGGTGACGGTGGGAGGAGGGGGGAAGAAGAGGAAGATGGCACTCCACATGAAGAAACAAATAAATTGAAGCACGGTCATATCTCTTTTATTGTAAGAGGTTTGAGAATAAGAGATGATAGGAGGAAAAAAAGAAAAAATGAAGACTTTATCACTCCAACCACCCTCTACACCATCGAAGAGAATCAAAGTTTGCACCTTTAGAGATTGTGGTAAAGGTAGAAGGCCTCAAAGAGAAAGGTTGCAAAGGTAAGCTAAAGTACTACTAAGTTAGTTGATGATGTTGAAGAAATGGCTCAAGATATTGAAAAGGAAATGCCTAATACTTTAGAAATGAGTTTAAATACTGTGGGATTTGATATGTAGTACTTTATCTTTTTTTGAAAACACTAAAGTTATGAACAAGTAATACTGTAAAAGGTTTTTTTAATACTTCATCATCATCGTTGTCGTCATCCTCATCCTCAACCTCCAACTCTTTGTCATCACTTATCATTTGATTATTTTCTATATTTATTTCTTCACAAGGTCCCTCAATCTCAAGTAAGTAACCAGTTGGATCGGTATCAACAACTGCATTAACTATGGTAGATGGTTCTTGTAAAGCTATCTCTATAGTATGACCTTTATCCACTCTACTTCTTGGCCTCATTTTAATTACAAACTGCTAATGGACTTTATCTCTTTTAGCACCAAGATAAAGAGTATGATATACTTGAAATATATGTTGAGTAATAATAAAAGGATCAAACTTTGGATATTTTCCATTTTGTTTCATCTTAGTGATACCATACTCTTTTTTTTGTTTTGGTTTTTATATCTTAGTTAGACACTAAATCAAACCAATGCCAGTTAAAGATGAAAACTTTCTTTTCAAGTACACATGGATACTCTAATAGGATTACTTTCTTAAGTTTTTCATAAAATTCTAGTGATATTTCACCTTTGAGACACACTCTAGAATTATATACCTTCTTATATTATGCTAATGAATTTGTATGAAATACATATTCGTTAACAAAAAACTGAAGCCATGAATTAACTTGTCTCATAGATCTTATACTATATCCTTCAGATATTGATTTTGTACCATGTTTCCTAGAGTACGTACCTATAAATGATAGTAAAGAATTGAATAACTATAATAGATTTTATTAGTTAACAAAGAAAAAATTACTTATTTTTAAATTCTTCAATACTTACATAGTTTTGGAACCAATTTACAAAATAATCCTCAACAAATTGTTACACTTCAAGGTCATTTAGGAAAGGTCAATAACGCCAAATGAATGCTTTATAAATTCTAAAATATGTATAGTTTGAACATTAATTTTCTTTTTTCAATTGGAAATTATCAATTAAAAATTAATTTATATTGAATTTGAAAACTTACTTGAGAAAAGGCACAAGTTCATCATAATTTAAAAGAACTTGCAAATAAGGCAACTTTCAAATCAACATCATTCAATCATCTACTAGTACACTTATTAACAGACCATCTAGTTTGATTAAAAACCAACAAAATACATGGAAGTTGATCATTATATCCTTCATCTTGATTTCTTTTACTTCTTGTACTCTTTGATAGAATGTAAGACTCAAAGTACTATGATAAAAAAAATACTCATTCTTTGGCTAGATATGCTTCATATATAGAGTAATCAACTTTAGCTCTGTCTTTTACCATGCCTTTTAAAACATGTAAGAACATGAAAAAAATACAATTTAAAATGTATAAAATATTTACAATATTTACATATTAGATTGATTATTTACTTCTCTAAAGGATATATTCATCTATACTATACATGCCCACAAACAAGTGCCTCATATGGTAAGTGTATCATCAAGTGCTCTATGGAATCAAAAAACTTAGTTGGAATATTTGTTCCAACTCACACAAGATACTTTGGATATTTTTGTCCAATTGCAATAAATTATCTTCACATAATTCTATTACGCACAATTCCTAGAAAAAATTAGCTTAATTCAATTAAGGGCCTCTACACATTTTGTGTTAGGAAATTGAAGGCGCTTAGGAGCAACCATTGTATATAAACAGAGTAATCATGGCTCTTCAACTCATGTAGTTTCAATTTTGTTTCAATGATGGATTTTGCCAAATTCAAATCATACCCATCCAGCATTTTAAAATCCTCTAGCCAAGTAGACACATCCCGCTTTTGGTATACAATTAAAGAGAAATAGGCTTTAAATTTTTCATATTTCCCATTTGGTAAAAATCTTAGATGTAACTAACCTCTTGCAATATTTCTCCAAGTCAAATCTTGTCTTCTCATTATCCTTAGTCTTACTTTTGACATTCATCACAACGTTAAGAACACTATCAAAAATATTATTTTTGATATGTGTAACATTCAAATTATGATGAACTAAGTTATCTTTCCAGTAAGGAAACTCCTAAAATATACTTTACTTTATCCAATTATGTGATTCACCATATCCAGATAATTTACTAAAGGTTACTGACAAGTTAGTGATTTTGGAAAGATTACAAATCCTCTCCCGTATTTGTTAACTACTCAATCTAGGAGGTGCTTCTGATCTTTCAATCCTATCTTATAGAATGTATCTTTATTTCTCCTAAATATATGATCACTAGGCAAAAACTGATGATGATAATCAAACCATGACATTTTTCCTTCATTCTTCAATCTAAATGACTTAGTTTGCTCCATGCAAATTAGGCATGCTGTTTGGTTTCATTTCAAAGGCCCTTTTCGCATTTTCTACTATTCCAAAAATGAAACAAATCACTTTTTACCTATTTTCATCTTAATTTTAAAAACACATTCCCCTATAACCTTTATATCTTCTCCTAATAACCTAAATATCTTCTTTCTCTATTCCATTATTTCTATCTCTCTCTACCTACAACCTATAATACCCAACATAATCATTGTTGTTTCAATAATTCATCCAAATACAAATTCATTTTCAACTCATTTCCACTAACTATTTTTCAATATTTTGAAAATGATGGAAATGAAAATAAAACCAAATAGGCTATAATTTTCTAGTAGTCATCCAACCTAATAGCATGCCATAAGCAGGAAAACATTGATCATCCACACAAAAGCTACCCTTAAACTTCTGTTTCTTAGAAATTTCATACGTTTCCACACTCTTTTCCTATAACAATTTCAACTCCTCAATTAAAGGTTACAAATACACATCAATTTTGCTCTTTGGATTATGTGGAATAGGTATAATACAAGTCAAGAACATGTGAAATTCAAAAGGCAAGTAATATGGAGTTACAATAACTAGCCAACAAGAATATGGTGTAGGAAAATAACTAAATACGCTTTGTCATTTAATGTCCACTTGCAGTTGGTTTGAAACAGAGATGACTGCAAAACTTACATTCATTCAAACTGGCATCAATTATGTAAAATAACATGTAACCATTGATATAACAATTGATCTTTATAAAACTTAACCCCAATTTCCATGCCCTTTTTTTTACTTGGTAAAAGTTATTCGGGACAAAATTTTCTAAAGGATTTGAAAATTTAACAACTTTTGCCATTCAATCAAAACACCATTAAGACAAATTGTAGTAAAATTTTAAGCACATCATTTGTAGAGTGATAGAAAACTCACAATGAGTATCACAACCTAGCCATAATGGTTGTTGGGCAACCAACAACATGTCGTAAAAGGCCAATGCCTTTTTTATAATTAATTTCAGCATTATAAAGGCTAGGTCCTATAACAACATAAACCATATTTTCATACCTATTGTTTGCGGCATTAAAACAAAAATGAGCATTACTAAAACCTCCCCTATGCATATTGAAATCTAGTAGTTCAGTCTCCCCATGTGCAATTTAATACTAATAATTAGGTTGGAACCCAAATTTCAACAAATTTACCTGTACTTCATCAGGTTTCAACAATTTTAGATTTTTATCTTTTAAACAATGACACCTTATTCCTCCATCTTTTGAATATTAAGGTTGAATAGATACATAATCAATAAAATTTTTCACCTCAACAACAAATTCTCTTGTATATCTTTTCAATTTGGCAAGAGCCTATTATACGTCTAACTAATTTCAACATGAATATCTATGTTCTATAAAAGTGTAAATTCATTAAAATTAATTTCAATTTAAATGATGCAAACTAATTTTATTGTAAATATTCTGATATGATGAAATTATTTGACTTTTTGCTTTATTATATATGTTTGGTGGAAACTAATTGTTTGTCATTGCTGTTGTTGTTATTTAGAGATGAATTCATTTGGCAAATCTAAAGGAGAAGCCTAATTGATGAAATGATGGAAAGATGAGCTAAAGTTTGATGTAGGTAATGAATTATTTGGTGTGTTACGGTGTGATAGTGCGATCATAAAGAAAATTTTCAAAAACGCCCTAAAACGGGAGATCCAAATTGTCTAAAAAACAAAACTCAATAAAATTAGTAGCATCACTTCAAATGAAAATAATTGATAATATTCGTAAATATATAATGGTACATAAACACTCCCTTTTATATCCATCATCATTGTGCAAACAATTAAAAACCAATCAATAACAAATGAGAAGGCTTCACCACTTCTCCCAACATCCCATTCTCCTTTCTAATTCCACCAACTTATTTTACTAATAGAATATACAAAGTCAAAAGAAGGTATGCAACACTTACCTCAAAATGTGCCATAAACTTGACATTAGAAAAGCAAGATCAACTACAGTCGAGATATCCTATGCCATTAAGTAGATGTTACAATATCAATATTTCACTTTAGAAGAATTATGTAATTCAACACAAATCAATAAAGTATTTGGTCACATATTTATCCATAAATTATAATTCCATAAACTAAACTAAAACTTATGAACTTAATATAATTCAACATAACCCAAACTCTAATCGAATATTTAATTCCAAAAAGAAAAAAAAGCATAAATCTCACATTATATAACAATATATCATATTAATGCAAATTTTAATTCAAATATAAGCTAATATATAATCATTAACTCATAATTAAAAAATTTACCTAGCTTGGTTGGAAATAATCCAAAAATGAGTTCTCAAAGTCTGAAACTGAAATTAAACAAAAACATAATATTACTAAACATTAAAAATATAATATTTTAAACAAATTAAGGCCAAATCTGGCCTTTGCCGCTACTGACCGCATGTGGCCAGCAAATGTTGGTCATCCCTAGCTTCTGTTGGGTTCTGGTCACGTCCAACAATTGCTATCGCATAGCTAACATTTACTAGTTACATGTTGCTAGTAAGGTCACAGCCCTTGGTGATCATTGGGAAGAGTTATCGACAGCGGCAACCAAAGATATAAAAGGAAAAAGGGGAAAGGAAACGTTACCTTAGAGAGGGAAAGGAGGCTTAAAAAATTTTAAGGAGAAAGACTAGGGTTTATTCTCCTCCACCTAATTTGCAACAAATTTTAAAATTCATCTCAAAATATTTTTTAATTTTTTTAATTTTGCAAAGGAAAAAACCCATTGCAAATTTCAATGTTTATTTCACTTCCCACAATTTCACAACGGATTTCAAAATCCATAATTTTTTTTATAATTATTTTTTTAATATCTTTGATGGATTTTTGAATTTTAAATGTTCTAATGCAATTTTTTTCATTTCCTATTTTTAAAAATTGAATATCGATGAATTTTTTATCCATCACTAATCTAGTTATTTGTGATGAATAAATCCATCACAAAATATATTTTATATTTTTTTATTTTTGTGATGAATTTTTCTGTTGCAAAATGCCAAAATTAATTTATTCAATATAGGCCACTTTGGGATAGATTTTTTTGCAATGGTTTTTGCATCACAAAAGTTATTGCAAATTGCGATTGAGTGTTTCCATCACAAAAATCTATTACTAATAGCAATGTTTTTAGTAGTAAGTTGGGCAAAAAAAAAATGATAAATATCTAAATGAGCTTAAAATGATTTCAAAATAATCTTATAGTTACTTATAGAAAAGGAAATTGTCCTCTTTTTTGGATCACACTATATTGACATTTTAACAGGACTAACCCACATTCCCATTATTATACACTGCTTAGCCTCCTCACAATCCCTCATCCTCTGGTCACGTCATTGTCTCTTTTATGCGAGTTTATACACCACTCTATTCTAAATATTGTATGAACACATATGTCATAATGATTTGGTATGTTTACGATTGTTAAATTTCTTGAATTACTTCCATAAAAAAATATTCTTGATTTTTTTATCTACTATCTATTATAGTCACTTTGAAATGGATTTTCCTTTTTCTTTTGACCTTTTTGTTTACAGTTTGGTGGTTTCTATCTTTGTCACTTCATTTCTTGAAAATCTCTTTTAAAGTTTTGCAGCATATCTCTGCTGAATCTATGATTGTTGGCTACAAACTAGATGTTATCTATTGATTCAATTGTATCTTTCTTTTTCTTCTTTATACTCCTATTGAAAGACAATGTCTAGTCAAAGAATAGGGTCTAAGCATATAGGTGATACATTGACTTTTTACTCTTGGGAACATATGTACATTTTTTTGCCTAATTTTTGTAAGTTTTGTACTACCAAAGCAAAGATAGATATATCTTTTCTTTAATTTCCTTTTAGTTATCTGACATTATCTTGATTTGAGGCAAATGTTATTGAATTGTGTAAATTTTGATCATCAAATAGCCAAGGTGGTTGATCCCCAATTGTACAATTGCTGCAATTGTAGAAATCATGTTGCACTTCATGATGATGTCATTTGTAAAGCATTTGAAGTGAAATTTTAGAAAATAATTCTCTTTTTTTTTTTTGCAAAATTCATTTTGTGATGGTTAGCTAATTAGGCTGCATTTTCTTTTCTTTTTCTTATTTTTTGGTTTGGAGTGGGGAGGGTGAGTGGGATTTGTTAACTAAATATAATTCTTTATTGGATCAAGAAAGTTTGTGTGAAAGATACGATAGAAATTCATCTATTGCTTATAGCTTGTTCTTTTTTCATATTTGATATGCACTTTATTTTAATGCTTAGTTGATAGAAACAAGAGAAAGTATTTTCACCCTTTTTATCAATAGGAATGTTATGCAACTTAAGATATTAACTTAGGGATTGAATGGGATGATTGGATTCTCTACTTCTAAAAACTTGACAATGAAATGCAACATATGCAAAAGAAGATAAATGAGACTCTGATAAGATATATGACTTTATTTATCTATGTAGTTCATAATGAATGTGGTTCACACTCTTGCAAATTTTAGTATTTGCAACTAATGAAAACCCTTTATGGATATTTTTTCAACTTTTTTCATAGTATCAATGACAGGGAAGAGATGGTCGAGCATTTCTATTCTCCCACACTATGAACAATTTTGTGGGGCCTAAAGAAGATAGGTAACTAATGATTGGTATAGTGGCTAATATATAGTTTGGCAATTGCCGTGAGTTATTGGAATGCAAATATAAGAGCTTATGAAGAAACACAAAAGTACAAGTAAGGAAAGTTCATTCTACAGAAGTCCAAAATTGGCAAGGAAAATTGTTAGTCCATGGTAGAAGTTTTTGAATATCCCATCTAAATCTTGTATAAGTAAGTTGATGCTCAGATGTGTTCCTACCCTCAAAATGATTCTCATCAATTTAAGAAGGTGATTCATTATTCATTCTAGTGCATATATGTGAGTTGTGTAAATCATATCAAAGATTATGGAATATGTGAATAGATTTGTGAATATGGTGACCTTTTACACTTTTGTCAAGCAAAATATGTATGCATCTACATCATTTGATGAATCTTTTGAAGATACATTCTGCTTCAATCTTTTATTTTGGGCAAAGCTATAATTTTGAGTTCTTAATTTTTTTTAAATGATTACAAGCCATGTAGCATAATATTTTACCTCATGTTAAATGTTAGGTCATGAAAATTGATGTGAGCAATATGTTCACACATATAGGACATCTGTAGAATGTAATGATCATATATAAATGAGGAAGAACTAATGAAATCATTTTGGCTAAGTTTCTTTTGATATTTCTTTAAAGATGGTGTCAATAGAGTACACACATGCTTGGTTTATATATATATATATATATATATATATCCCACTAATGTACTAGTATGTACTTTAGAACTGGTTTCAAGGATTACTTGTATAATGTACATCATATTTCACAAGTACTAGAATACTGCAATAGTAGAATATATTATGATATGGGTGATAGCTTATGATTGTTGATAGAAGTAGAGTGAAATTTCATGATTTTAGGATTAAATAGATTTACACTAAAAGAAGATAAGGAAACCATTATAAGCAAGACATTATTTGATGAATTGAATGGAGGATAATTGCACATATTAATTCAACATACCAGGCAAGTCAAAGTTAAATTGTTTTTAGTGCTTATTTAAACATGATTGTTATTGAGCATAAATATGTAGACCTAATTCAACAAATTATACCTTCCAAAATCAATTCATGCCTTAAAGCTTAAAGATGCGAAAAAAAAAACATTACAAGTAAACAAGACTTTGGTGACTGACCAAACTAGTCCTTGTTAGTGACCAATTAACAACTAACTAGTGACCGATCAAATTTAAAATTTGGAATGAATTTTTACAGAATTGTAATCGATTAGTGATTGAATTTGTAATTGAAACTACGTTGGTCACCAATCGGTCACTAAGGTTGTGACAAATATTTATTTGATCACAAAGTAGTTACAAATTAATGAACATAAAATAATTTTAATCACATGTCAGTACAAATATATATCGATCACAAATCAATTGCTGATTTATTCAGTCACCACATGATGTTAGTCATTGATTAGTCACAAATTGTTGAATCAAATATTAGTCACTAATTGATCACTAGTTGTGACTAATACTTTGTTACACATTCATCACAAACTTATACCTATAAACTTAGTTAATGATTATTATTTTGGGATTTTTTTGTAAATAAAAAATTATTATTTGGGAAATTTTAAATAATTCTTGAAAACCATATTTTTTTTCAACATGAAAATTTATTTTGCTAAGGAGGTTTTAATAATTTTTTTTCAATAATTGCAATTGAAAATTTTTAAAAACTAAGTTCATTTAGAAAGAAATATTTTAATCAAATTACCTTATAGTTCACTAAAAAATACAAAGTTAATTCTAAATATAATGACAAAATTTAGAGAAGATCACTAGAAACCCCTTAAAATAAATTTTTAATGCAAAAAATTCATAAAATTATTTTAATTTAAGATACTCCTTCCAAAGATTTTTTATTCCAAAGAGCACAACTATTAACATTTACTCTAATTTTGGATGAAATTACCCTTTGTTTTTCTACATTAAATTTTTTTTATTAATATTTAATTTTAAAAATATTAATTTTTTTAGTTGTATTTACTTATTTATAGTATAAAACCTTATAAAATTAATTTACGAATTTTAAAACTTTAATCTTCTAGTTTAATTTATTCAATTCTAAAATCAAAGTTTTCTTTATTATAGTCTATTAAAAATTTTTATTTGTTAAAATACTTTTCATATGATATTGTACCAAACTTTGTTATGTCTTAAATTGATCCTATGTTAAAAAATTATTAATGAAATGATAAAATTATAAGTTTTTATATAAGAACATATTAGTCAAAATAAAATATTAATAAAAAGTTATAAATTATAATTAATTAGTGAAAAGAAAATTATTTTGTATGTAAAATTATTTCAACTTTTGCTCCTAGCATGCCTAGAGCCCCAACCTTTTCTCATCCAATTGCTCCACACAATCACTCTCCAAGTTGCTCCACACAGCTAACTCTTTCTACTATTTTCTTCCTCAAATCTCTTATTTTTCTCTAAAAATTCTCTCCATTGCCAAAAAAAACCTAACCTATTTTTTCCTATCATTCATATGTAAAGTCAATTTTTAGCTTTTTATTCATTGATTCACATAAGATTGTAAAGCTATCATCTCTAGTATTTGATGATTTTTCAGTTTTCTAATGCCTTTTTCTTATGATTTTTTAACCACATATGATATTTTCATTAATTGAAATTTTTTTGAAGTGATGAAATTTTAGATGCATCAAGCGATTGGTAGGAGTGGAGGCATAGCCTGGAAATGTCATTTCAGTAATGCAAGTTGTTGATCCTAAACCTCATTAGCACTTAGGTATAGCATCTAGCAATTGTTTTCCCTCTAAATAGGTGTTTGATTGCTGCAATACACCTATGAATATCAATTATATATAGGGTAAGTTGAGCCTTTGTCTTTAGTTTGGTCAATCTCTAGGGGTTGGCAACAGTTGGTGCTTTTTTTTTTTTATATTACTCCCTGGTTTGGGGGGTAAGGGGTTGGACACAATTTCTTTCATTTGATGTGAACCTTGAGGTATATATCAATATTGCATAGGTACTTAGATATGGGTCCATTTTAAGAGAATAAAAAAAAGGATAAAAAATTAATAAGCAAACCTTGGGAAAACAAAGGATAGAAGCTCCTTAGGTGTATAGGTACATGATTAATTTTGTTTATATTCAAAGTATTTGAGTTTGTGAAAATTTTCAATGACCTTAGCAAAATAAATTTTTTAGAAGCTGAATTTCATAGGATAAATGTCACATAGTTATATTTCTTGACTGGGCATTTCTCTATTTGTTTTGTGGTGTTCCAAGGCTTTTTTAGGTACTCTATTGTTAAGATGCATTTGTACTCTATTATTAAGGTGTATTTGTGATGTTCAGGAATGTTCTAGGTATTTCATCTTTTTTTTTCTTTATTGTTTTCATGGCACTTACTTTTGATATATCATTTGTTGCTTCCTGGTTGTCATACTAATTTTTTTGTATTTTTTATATGAAATAAGTGTATTTATTTTCAAGGGAGTATATATTTGGTGGCATTTTAGGTTTCAAATATACACACAAACCATCAGTGATTGGAAATGTGTCTTATAAAATAATTTGGCAATGACTATGCAAAGAGAGATTTAGTTGATAAGCATGATAACTAACTATTATAGATCCACTTTCTCTTGAACAAGCCCCTCACCATGGACACCCTTCTTTATTCTAGTTCCAAGCTTAACTAATCCTCTATACTAGAACTTATTCATTGCAATTCCACAAGGCCCATACTTGTCATGAAACCTATGTTGATGGTATTAGAATCTAATCTAGAGGATCCAATTTTTGTACCATTGTTGCTCATTTTAATAATTTTGTGATAGTGCAACTACTAGGGCTTTGCTTGATCAATTGTTAGTGGGTAGCTAAAACTTGGCATAAAATGTATGAATATGAATTGGAGGCAAAATGTGTTATCATGCGCATTAGATAGCCATCTTTGGATCAATATTTACTATATTTGATGCTCTTAATAAAGGGCACAGAAAAATTACATGCTTTTCATTTTTGTAACTATCAATAACAAGTTGCTCAAGCTATCGGCTTTCTAAATAACTTGGTGCCTGTGGATGCATGAATTAGGTGGTACCTACAATATTTTGGGTAGGAATTGGAAAGTTTAATCTCAAATTGAAAATTTTCCCCATTCCTTGCTTCCATGGGCATTCAAAAACCAAGTTGCCTATGATTTCCGTAGAAAATGCAGATAATCAATTAATGTTCAGTTTGTGCAGGTGAAAATATCCTTGGTATATATGAACACTTAGAGTACATATTTTGTTATTTTTTGAAAATTATCACCAACCGGTCAAAACTGGAGAACATAGTTTCTTTATTAGTAAAAATGTTTGTTGATTGCGTATTGAAGATTACAAGCAAATTGGATAGTTTTGATGATAAAGTATAAAGAAAATTTTTATGTCACTTCTTAAATTTATTCTTTATTGCTATTCTATTTTGATTTTGGTTTTGGGCATTTTTTTTACTTGTAGTTATATTCTAAATAATGCATTTTTATATTTAATAATTATTTAAAAAAATATATTTAATTTTGTTAAAGTCATTTTGCGATGAATGTATTTTATTGAGTACATATTTGAAATATTAGAAAGCAATGAATTGAGAATCGAATTGATCCACGTAAATGATTGAATCATTGAATATTTCAAATTTATACAATAATTTAATTGTATAAAGTTTTATGGCATAAATTATAATTATTAAATTCTTTTTTGCATTAGTTTTTCATTTATTTGATTGGAACGATGTGAGATGCTTTCTTCTAAAATTTTGTTCTTTTTTTGACATCTTAATTATGTTTTTTTCCCATAATTGTTATTAGTTCCTTTCATTTTAATTTCAAAGTTGGTATATATAGAAGTTTTATGAAGTTTACTAAAATTTGAATATTATACTCTACATATATAAATGTGAAGAGAAAATTACATAATTAATTATTGACCTAATAATTATTATGTTATTATTTTCTTGTAGGATGATTACTAGAGGAAAGGGATCCATTGGGAGGTCTAAAGGTAGAAGTCGGGGATGAGGTACACCTGGACAGCAGAGGTCGACTCCTTTAGAAGTGGCCACCCTAGAGTTAGAGATGGAGATGGAGGATAGTCCTAGTCAATTTGGTGAAGATGTTCCTATTACTCAAATTCATGAAAGAGAATCACATGAAGGCCCAAGTATTTCCATGTCAAGGGTGAGAGGAACTAGCCATTACGATCATGCACCAAATGATCCTAGCACCCAACCATAGATCTAACTTTATGGTAACAAATATGGTTTATTGATATTTATTGGAAAAAGTTGAATATCTTAGTGAAATTTAATTGATCTACATTATTTGTAAAGGTATTATGTTGTCTTATTTATATGTGCAGGTACTTAAATATAATAAATGTGTGATTATGCATGTATATATACTTTCATGTTTATAAATCATTTTTATGTTTAGTTTTATAGTAGCGTGATATCTTTAAATTTATATTTGATTGTGAAGTTACTTGTTGAAAGAATTTAGTTACTTGGTAAATTCAAACTACATGTTTTGGCTTTTAGCATAGTTCTAGCTAATCACTTTAGCTTTTAGCTCTCTTCATTAACTCTTCTTGATTTTGCAGCAAAAAGGTTCACTCTCTCAGTTGATGTTGCAGCACTTTTAGCTACAACAACTGCTGCCCTTCCTATGATAAAATCAATAGAAAACTTTTCATGTTGGGTCATCATCTCTCTCTAGTTCTATAGAAGCTGTCAAAAGTATATATACATAATTATATTCAAAGCTTTTCTTAAATGTTTTATCATTATCCTCTTTATTGCTTGATCTTCATTTATTTAAGTGGCAAGCCTTGTTTGATTGATTTATGCATTTTTTAAAGTTTTATGAGGTTTTTCCCCTATAATCTAGAGGTTAATTTTTGTTCGAGTCTAGAGCTACCAAAGCAGTAATCTTGTTCAATCTAGTCAAATTTTCGCAAGTTAGTTTGAGTCAATGGAAATGGAAATGGAGTCTTTCTCTTTTGATCTTTCTCTTTTTTTAAATCAATGGAAATGGAGTCTCTCTTTTGACTAAAGCTTATTAAATTTTTTTCTGTACTTTGTAGTTTTAGTCCAAATATCATTTCTCAAAAAATAACAAAAATATTAAGAGAACATTTTGGTGCTTGGCCTACTTAGAGTAAGGTTTCTCAGGAAAATAAAGAACTTCTCTTTGAAAATTTTAGAGTGAGTTTCTTTTTCTTTGGATAGTTTCTTTTGCATATTAACTAAAGTTAAATAAATTACTTTACAATTTTCTCCACAAATGTGATAGGAGCGATATAGGTGGTTGCCTGAGGTTGAGGCAAGGATTAGAAACTCATGGGAGCACTATAACAAGAATAATTTGAAAAACAACATTTATAATTTCAAAAAAATTACAAAGAAGATATTTGGTGGTAATGACCCTAATGAATGAAAAAGATATAAACCGTCCTATATGTCTACAAAAAACTAGAATTTATTGTGTTATAGTCAGTTTAGTGAATCTAAATATCAAGAAAAATGCATCAAAGCTAGCCAAAACCGTTTGATTGAGAAATGAGGGTCTATTAGAAAGCATGCTAGCGGTTCTATTTCATTTGTGGAGCATCGATGTAGGATGCTAAGAATATTTCTTAAGTTATTTTTATTTTAAACTATTATTTTATTTTATATAATACCTTTCGTTTATATTTATCACTCATATATGTAGGAGATCGAGAAAGATCATCCGATAAGCTAACTTAAGCTTCATGATCAAGTTCATAAAAGAGAAAAGAGAGAGAGCGACTATGTGAATAACAAATCTAAGAAAGTTAAAGTGAGTAAGATATTTATATTTTTTCTCATGTAAAATAAAAAATTATATGAGTGCTAGTTTAGCAATTCATAATGTTACTTTCCATGTATGTAGGAGGCATATGAAGATAAATATTCTTAAACTCATGGCTCCAATCCAATTCTTGATACAATGTTTGACACTAGTATTTGGGTTGAAGCATGTGGGTAGTTTAAACAAGGGAAGAATATATTGGTTTGGAAATACTTTCTATGCAAGAAAAATAGTTGGAGGTTCTAGCTCATCTCACTATGGGGCATCTATAAACTCATTTTCAGTTAATAAAAATGCTTAACAAAGTGCCTTAAAGAATTTCATTGATGAGCAATTGGCATGAGAAAGAGAACAAATATCAAAAGAAAGAGAGGTGGCAGCTAGTAGAGAGACTTCTTTAATTGAAAAATCACGAAGGATATGAAATGAGTCAAAAAAGAGAGATGAGCAATTACTTGCAGACTCAAAGAGAAGGGAAGATGCTAAGATGCTTTAATGGCAACTTTGACAAAAATGATGGAAAAGATTGACAAAGCCGCAGATAGTGGAGGAAAGAAATAGGTTGTATATAAAACTGTAGTACAGTGATTGAGACTAAGTCAAATGCTTTTTTGTGTGCTTGATTTTTGTTTTGAAACTTGCAAACTTTTTATCTTCATTAGGGTTAAAATGTTCGAAATATAGTATTCGATGCATATCTTATTAGATTATTTGCTAGAGAAAATTTTTTTTCTATTGCACTCTTTTGTAACTAGATTAACGCTATTGTAGTGAAGTAAAAAAATTACTTGAAAATGGCTATAATATTTGCATTATTTATATTGATTTGTGATAGACTAGTGACTGAAAAATCCATCACCAAACAATAATCGAATTTTCAATAACTATTAGTGATTGAATATTCAATCACTAATCAGTGACTGAACGTTTTTGTCACTACATAGTGATGGATCCACAATGGAGTGTGAAAAAAATTTTAATTATTAAAACGGTTAGGATTGGTCACAAATCAACCATAAATAGTAACTGAAAGCTTAGTCACAAAGCATGACTGAATTTGGTCACATTATGATCACTATTTGTCATTGAATCAAAGAAAATTGGCTTATTGAGTAAATTAAATTTGTGACCGAAATTTAAAAGATTGTGTCGGAATATCGGTCACAAATTTGTAACCAAAATCAAATCTATCACTAACAAGATTAGTGATGAGGTTTTTTTTAACCACAAAATTCAATCACAAATTGGTCGCAACATCCGTTTAGTGAATTATTTTGCTTATTTAGTGATTGAATAGTCAATCACCGAAGCTCTTTATTTTTGCAATGAAAGACACATCTTAGAGCTCAATGATATAAAAACAAAGATAAGTCATTCTTAGAAATCATGCTTCGTGTGGATTTAGAAGCTTGACCCTACAAACTAAAGTACATAAATTTACTATTAGGATCAACCATTTACCACTAGGCTAAAAGTTATAGTTGTTGGCAGAGGTACAACTTTATTTCCTTATACATTTAGCAATGCAAAATACCATATAAGATTATAGTTAGCTTGAGGTGGATGTGTTCCATAAGCACCATAGGTTGGGCAGTCAGTCCCAGAGTTAAAGGATGACATGAATAATAAATCCAACAATCTCCCCCCTCTAGTATTAGCCTAGGGACTCAAACCTTTGACCTCACTCTGATACCAATTGTTAGGATCAAGCGTTTACTACTAGGATAAAAACTATAGCAATTAGTAGAGACACAACTTTATTTTTTTATACATTTGGTAGCACAAAGTACTGTATAAAGCTATAGCCAGCTTGAAGTGGTTGTGTCCCATAAGCACTATAGGTTGGGCGATTAGTCCCCAAATCAAAGGATGATATGGATAACATATCCAACAATTGTTCAAATCCTCTTTTTATTTGGCTTTGATTATGCCATTTTTGAAATAAACTTTATTTTTCTTAAATCTACCAAGATTTGCTATCCAAACTTTTGTTTATAGATTAAGCAAACTAGTCATTGCTTAAATCATGGGTGATCAAGAATCATACCTTTAAGGCTAGTGTTTTAAGTTGCACTCATTAAGAAAGCTAAATCAGTACTAGCAAGGAAACTTAGCTTAGATCAAGAAACTTACTATAAAGTTAGTGTTCTTAGTATGGTAACTTATCGTTGCACTCAATAAGGGAGCAAAATCAACACTAGCAAAGAAACTTATCTTTGATAGCTTAATTCCAGCAACAATTAGGACAATATATCCCATCAAGAGAATGTTCTAACATACTATTTGAACTCTCGCAATTTTTAAATGATGCAAGCTAGATTGAGAAAACTATAATTGAGAGTGATTCTCCATTAGAAGTTTAAGTTAAAATTAGCTCTTACAACTATTTTTATATTGGACTCTCTCTCAATCTCAATTATGGGCTAGTTGTGTGCTTGCAATTACTTGTGAGGTTTTGAGAAGTCAATATTTGATTATTGTACTTTTGTACTAATTCTTTTTTTGAGTAAAGTGCAGGTTAAATCCTATGTCTTGTGGCTTAAGTAGGGGGTGTAGGCTTATCAAACCACAATAAATCCATTGTCCCATATTCTCTATTGCTTATTATTTCTATTACTATTAAAACTTCAATTATATCTAGAAGTTCCAGTTTTTTGTTTTAAGAATTATCTAGTTATAAGTCAGAAGACTCATTTGAGTCAATTTCCATGTGGGGCCTTACATTCTTTCAATTGTTACCAAAGCTGAGGGTCTATATGTATAAGTTTTAACAAACTTAAGTTAAAAAATTCTAATGGATTCTAGTTTTGATGTGTATACAGAATACCAATCCCATACTCATCCCCTATGTTTGATGGAACCAATTATTCAACATGGAAGAACATGATTGAGGAGTTTTTTATAGCCTTGGATTATGATCTCTGGAGCATTATCATTAATGGACCTCTTATTCCAACTAACAAAGACATGCCCCATAAAGGCAAACTGAAACTTACCACTAAAGATAAGAAAATGCTCTTAATGAATGCAAAATAAAAAATATCCTTTTTTGTACACTTGTCAAAGAAGAGTACAATCGAGTTAACATGTGCACTACTACAAAAGACATGTGGAAAATGCTCCACGTCACTTATGAAGAGATCTCCTAAGTAAAATTGGAGTGAATTGCTTTACTTACTCACCAATATAAAATGTTTTTTCATACAAATAGGTAAAAAAAACCAATAAGTCAAATGTACACTCGCTTCATTAAAGTAGTGGATCCAATGTTTGTGTTAGGAAAAATAGTACCTAAAAGTGAACATTTGCTGAAGATCTTAAGATTGTTACTTAATGAATAGACCCCCAAGGTCATTACAATTCGTGAGGCTAAAAACCTAGAGAAGATGACCATAGGAAAGCTAATTGGTTCCCTCATCTCTCACAAGATGATGCTCCTCAGTAAAGAAGAAAGTTCTAACAGCAAATCTAAGAAAAACATTGCCATTAATGTAGAATAGTGAGATTGGAACAAGGATCTGGGTGATTTAGATGAAAAAACAATCAATGATGAAATTTCCATGATCACCAAGCAATTAAGACAATGTAACTAGGTGAAAAATCATTTCAGATGGAATAATGGAGAATTTCAAAAATTCAAGCATATCATATGCCATGAATGTTTTAAAGTCATACATAAAAGGCTCGATTGCCCAAAGCCAAAGAAAAATCCAAAAAAAAAATAAAATTTCCCAATCAGAAGCCATAACCATAAAGTGGGATAACTCTAATTCAAACTAGTTTGATAATGGAGATAATTATCTCATGCTAGACAAATAGGTAACTTTACTATCTAAGTTAAATTCCAATGTTTTGAGTTTAATCATGATTTTGATAGAGATCTTGATATCCACATAGAATGTTATAATTAATTAACTAAACTTCACATAGAAATAATCATTTTAAGGAGCAATAGAAAACTACTCTAAATGAAAAAGAAAAACCAATTCACTATTACAATAAGGTCACAAAGAAATGTTTGAAAGAGAGAAGTATACTTGTTGAGAAAAATCATCATCTTGGAAAAGAAATTCAAAATTTACTAAAAAGTAACTATAATCTAAAAAAGGACACTTAAAGGTAAGAACAAAATAGAGTTTAAAGATAATGAACCTAGAACAATTGACAAAACTAGTCATATAGCATATAAATATCCTATAAAAAAAGAAATTAGAACTAATATGTATGGGTACAAAATTCTAACAATCCAAGACCCAGCAGGAGATGGTTACCTAAAGTTACTAAACACTATGCTGCAAGAACCAGTCAAGAAAGCAATTCAAATAGGCAAGTGGTATCAACACAGTAGTTGTTCCAAACACATGATAGAAAACAAATCATTTTTATGAACTAAAAGAGTACAATGGAGGCAATGTATTGTTCGCAAATAATACAAAAGGTAAAATCATTAGCAGAGGAATAGTTGGTAAAAAGGACAGAACTTCCATTGAAAATATTTGGCTGGTAGATAGGTTAAAACACAGTCTTCCTAGTATAAGTCAACTATGTGACAGTAGGTATCAGATAAAATTTCAACCATCTCAATGTGTGGTATCTAGCATGAAGAAATTATTTTTACTATGGTAAGAGAAAGGAACATACATTGTATAAATCTAGAAGACTTATTTAAACAAAGTGTTGAATGTCTTGTTGCAACTTAGGGTTCCTATTGGACATGGCACAAGTGTTTAGGTCATGCTAGTATGAAACTCCTTAATAACTTAGTAAAAAAGGACCTAGTCAAAGGCATCCCTAAAATTAGTTTTTTAAAATATAAAATTTGTGATGCATAAAAGACAAAAAAGCTAAAAACTTCCTTTAAACAAATAAATGATATTACATCTTCTAAACCTCTGGATCTTATCTATCTTGATCTATTTGGACCCATGAAAATCAAATCAGTTGGAGGAAGTAAATATGTGTTTGTAATTGTAGATGATTTCTCTCATTTTCCTTGAGTGCGATTTGTCACATAAAAACAAAGCCTTAAGTCACTTTATCACTCTCACCAAGAATATACAAAATGAAAAGGGCTATATGATTAAAACCATCAAAAGCAATCTTGGAAAGAAATTTGATGACCACAAATTTGTTGTTTTTTATGATGAATTTGGTTATATTCACAATTTCGTTGCTCCAAAAACACCCCCAACAAAATAAAGTAGTTTAAAGAAAAAATAGAGTTCCACAGGAAATGACTCAAATAATAATCTTCCAAAATCCTTCTGGAGGGAAGTGGTAAACACAGCTTGCAACAAAATCAACAGAGTCTTCCTAAGTCCCTTTATCAAAAAGACTTCCCATGAACTCTAGAAAAGTAAGATACCTAATATCTCTTATATTCTTGTGTTTGGATACTAGCGTCACATTCTAAATGACTAGGAGCACCTTGCAAAGTTTAATTCTAAGTCTGATTCATATATGTGGTGTTTGATGAATCAAACCATTCACTAGCCAAAGATACCTTGAGCATAGAAAATACAAGTTTTGACAAAGTTATCGAAGCACTCTAGCAAGAAAAAGAAGCAAACAAGGAAGAATCTCAAGATAAAGTAGAGTCAATCGCAACTGCCAATAGAAATTCCAATGACGATAAAGCAAAACATATCAAAACATGCATCCAACCATCCAATAGATAACATTATTAGATATCCAATAGTAGGGATAACAACAAGGTTAAGGTCTAAAATTGATAACACATAATTTTCTAATCTTATGCTATTGTCTTTATAGAACCAAGCAATATAAATGAAGCTCTATGTAATGAATCTTAGATCAATGCAATGAAAGAAAAGCTTCAACAATTTGAGAAAAACAAGGTATGGCATTAATCAAAAGACAAGATGATCTTTCAATGATAGGAATCAAATGGGTCTTCCGCAACAAAATGGACAAACAAGGTAATATTGTAAAAAATAAGGTAAGGCTTGTAGCAAAAGTGTACTCTCAACACAAGGTATAGATTATGAAGAAACATAAGCACCCATCGCACATCTTGAATCAATCACGTGTTGTTAGCATATGCATCACATAAAAATTTTACTTTATTTCAATGGACGTAAATAGTGCTTTTTAAAATGATCATTCAAAAGAAGAAGTTTTTGTGGAATAACCTCCTGGTTTTAGAAGCTCTCAATTCTCAGATCATGTTTACAAGTTATCAAAAGATCTTTATGGTCTAAAGCAAGCACCTAGAGCATGAATGCTTAAGCACTTTTTGAATATCTAAAGGATTCTGCATGGGTAAGGCAGATACCACTCTTTTTACAAAATATTCCCATAATGACATCTTGCTTGTTCAAATATATGTGGATGATATAATTTTTGGGGGAACTAAAAAGGAGCTTTGTGATGAATTTGCATCATGCATGACAAATGAGTTTGAAATGAGTCTTATGGGTGAGTTGAATTTTTCCTTAGGTTACAAATCAAACAAATGCCAAAAGGGATTTTCATATCATAAGAAAAATATAAGAAGGAATTTTAAAGAAATATCGAATGGAAGATTGCAAGGAATCTAGTGTTCCTATGGCATCATCTACTAAATTAGAACTTAATTCTAAAGAAAATAGGACTGATAAATCAAGATATCGAGGCATGATTGGAAGTTTATAGTATATAACACCTAGTTGACTAGACATACTCTTTACAACCAGTCTCTGCGCATGATTTCAAGGACAGCCCAAGGAATCTCATCTCAAGACTGTTAAATAAATTCCATGTACCTTAAAGAAGCTTCTAGCTATATTATCTAGTATCCTCACACTAAAACCTTTAATTTGGTTGGATTTTCTGATGCTGACTATACAAGATGCAAAATTGACCGTAAAAGCAACTCCAGAATTTGTGAACTCCTTGAAACTTGTATGGTAAGCTGGTGTAGCAAAAAATAAAGTATAGTAGCTATGTCCACCACTGAGGCTGAATATATGGCACTAGGTAATTGCTGCTCACACGTATTATGGATGAAGCAAACGTTTAGCAAGTTTGGTTTAAACTTCTCTTGCATTCTCGTTCATTGTGATAATACAAGTACCATTAGTATAACAAAAAACACAGTACATCACTCGTGCACAAAGCACATAGAAATTAGGCATTAATTTATAAAAGATCATGCTCAAAAGAGTGATGTTTGCAGAAATTTTGTAGAAACAAAAAATCAATTAGCAAACTTCTTCACTAAACCTTTTCCTGAGGATCAATTTTGTTTTCTTAAAAATAATTTAGGCATTATCCTATTCACCATGTATATCTTCGTCTGTGTCTTTTAATTACTTTCTACATCTCTGATATTTGGTCTTGTATTTGGAAGTTCCATATTATTACATCTCATCCATATCTATGTTATCTAGATTGATTTTATTTTTTCAAACACAATCTAGACATTATACCATTCCTTGCATGGATTCTTGTTTGTCTTTCATAATTTCTACTTTTATTATTGGCTTCTTATGTAAGATTTTCATAGTCACTAACTTTTTTATGATGAGAGGGAAATCTTGTACCAACTTATATTGTTGTTCTATTACTTTACTGTTGGAGATACTACAATTACATTGACAGGGGGAGAAAAACAAAATTTTTTCACAAGCAAACAAAAGAATGCTCGCTCGCAAGTGTAGAATGGCAAAATGGGGCATCCTTAAAATAGGGGAGATTGTTAGGATCCCCTTTTTATTTGATTTTGATTATGCCCATTTTGTAAGAAACTTTTTTTTTTCTTAAATCTTTCAAGATTTGCTATCCAAACATTTGTTTGTAGATTAAGGAAACTAACCGTTGCTTAAATCATGTGTAATTAAGAATCTTACCTTAAAACTGGCCTTCTAAGTATGGTAACTTACCGTTGCACTTAGTAAGGAAGTTGAATTAGTACTAGCAAGGAAACTCAACTTAGATCAAGAAACTTACTATAAACACTACAACAAATTACACTTTTAGTAACAACGCATTTTGTTATGTTAACACTTAAATTCTTTACCCTATCATATTGGTAGCGAAATTTTTATTATTGAAGTTTCATGCGTAAAGCCCATTACTAAAAGTATTTGTAATGAACTTTTTGGTTTGTTAAAAATGATGATCTTATGATGACAAAATTTATCTTCTCCAAAAGTTTGGTATTAGTAACAAAACAATGTTAGTTACAATAGATTTTTATAGCATAACAAAAGTTTTAGTTACCAAAACATTGCCAGTTTCGTCACATTTTATTTTTCATTACCAATGCGTATTATAATAATAATATTTATTAAATTTGGTATTGTTACAAATTATTTTTGTAACAAAATATTTGGTTACAACTAGTTAAATAATATTTTAGTTTGAATATAAGCTTCTCCTTTCCAATAGAACTCATAACTAACAATTTCATTACAAAAAATATTAAGAGTTTTGTTACATTTTAGTATATGCAACTAAATGTTTCGTTACCCATGACTTATAAAATTATAATATTTCATCACAAAGAAGCAATAAATTGGTTACAAATAATTAATTTCTTGATTAACAATGACTAATTATTTGTTACTAATTAGTAAATAGTTTGTTACAAATAAGTAAAATAATTCATTATAGATATGTCAAATTAGTTTGTTACGATTAAGAAAAGGGACAAACAAATTTCATTACCAATAAATTGTTTTTGTAACAATAATATTTTTGTTACAAGAAGTGTTTATTTTTTCCTATTCAATAGCTCAATTTGGATATGAAATTGCAGAAGAAATTCAAATTCGAAGTATACCAACATCCTAAATATAAATAATTCATAGTCATTCCTTTAATAAACAAAAGAGTGAGCACATCCATTCATCCATAGACATAACACTAACCACATTTATCTATCTATAGACATAAATATAATTTCAAAACATCAATCCTAAATTCAAACTGCCAACCTAAGCCATGATAACCAAATGGGTATATCAACTAAACACAAGTGTTAAGTTTTTAAGAAGTATTATTGCTCAAGTAACAAAAGAGGTCTCCAAGACATGTTTCTTAATTCTTGTCAACATCAATTAGAAAAAGGGTTACTTCCAACAATGTGTAAAAAATGATTCCATGATACACTGTAAATATGAAGAACATCAAATTAGATATTACATATGTTTAACCAATCGCTACACATCTATTTTTTTTAGATTGGATAAGTATGGTACACAAGAAAAACAAAGGTTTAATATAACATAAAAAAAGCTTCATAAAATAATAGCACAATTCAAGGGAGGAAGCTGCAATAAAATATTGTATGATGTCATCTCTTATCCAACATAAACTACACAAAGCATTATAGAAGATAATGTTGAATATAAAAATGCATTTCATTTAATTCGTTAGCTATATTACCAAACAAGTTTAAACAGTATGTATCGTATTATGTTTTTTTTTCTAATAACATGACTTTAAATGGAAAAGCCTATAATAATCTCCAAACTAAAAGTTCTCCCAATTATTTATATATATGAAAGGATTGAACACGTGCATATATGAGATATGAACTCACGTGTTAAAATAAAGCACAGCAAAATTGTGAAAATTATAATTCTTATAACTTAATGGAACTAATCTAATCATTCTACACATGACAACTGACAAACAATCTAATAAAATAACAATATAAGGCCTCAATGTTCATAACTCTAAACTTTTTGTCCTTGATTTTGATTATCATATATCACAAAATTCTATATACACAAAATTCAAGTAAAATCATATTACATCATAAGGACATATTTAACTTCAAGTGAGTTTATCTTGCAATGCCACCAAGAAGGCTTGCTATTTCTGCACCTTGCTTTTGGCATCACTTATCATAGTTCTTGCATCACTAATCTTAGCTTTCGATTTTGTCTTGTTAGTTCTAAATCATTTCTTGTTAAGTTTTGATAAGATCCATTACACCTTGTAAGTCATTTTCAGCTTTGCTTAATTTTTTCTTTATTGATTCAAGTTGTATAATTTGAAGTTTCATCGTCTTGTTGCCTTTAGATGGCATAATTCCATGGCTGATGCCTCTCTCATATCCCGTGCATGTGCCCAATGACTCCTTAATAATGTCCCTTTTAGAAACATCCTTAAGTATTTCTTCTAGTGCTTCATCCTTCCTCATTTTAATTTCATTTTGTCACAAGCATAAATATATACATAAGTACATACTTAAATATAGGGGACATTTTATTATAGAACTTGAACTCACATGCTTGTTTATAGTTGTAGCATTCACATACTCTTTGATACCTTTCTTCATATGAGTGACTCCAAAATTGTCCACTGCGCTTTAATTTTCCTTTTCAATTGTAAGTAGAAGTTCTAGTATATAACTTTTTATAATGACAAGAGAAAATATAAATAAAAGAAATTTAAAATGATATATTACCATTTTCATTAATCGTATAGTGAATGATTTAGAACCAAATGTATGAGAGTATAGCATATGTGCTCTATTTCCTGTATCGATCTTTGACCTTTTCTACATTTACATGTAATTATGTAAAGATGTAGAAAATCAAATTCATTTCAAGCAAGTAAATCTATAGGATGGCTTATACTTTCTTCTATATCCAAATGTTTCTTAGTATGCCATTGCATATTAGAAGTAGTTTTAGAACACATATAAAGACTTTGGAGCCTTGGAGCTAAAGGAAAGTACCATAATATCTTTTGGGGAATTTGTTTTCCTTTCCTTTCATGAAGTTTCCAATGAGGCTCTTTACAAATAGGACAACATGTTTCATTTTCATTGTCTTTCCAAAATAAAGCACAATCATATTTGCATGCATCTATTTTTGTGTCCCCAATCCTATTCCTGAAAGTAGTTTTCTAGCAAGGTAAAGAGTTTTTGGAACCACATTTCCTTCTGATAGCACCTCTTCAAACAATTCAAGTATCATGTTTATTGCTTTATCAAACATTCTATTTATTACTTTGATATGCACCAATTTCACAATAAAATTCAACAAAGAATGGTTCTTGCAACTAAAGTATAGTTCACGAGTGGTATCATGCAATAGCCTTTCAAAATTTTGTTCGTTTGATTTAGAATAAGCTTCAAAAAATTCTGCATCTCTAATTTCCCCTATCTTTTTAGGTAGTTCGTCATTCCCATCACCACCATATTCATCACATTCTTGAGATCACCACATACTATCATTTTCAAGAGGACTATTACTATGAGTACTTTGACTATAAGAAACAAGTGATCTAATTCATGTTTCCCATGATGTATCTAGTGTTGATAGTATGCATAAAAACCCCTTATATGCAAATCTCTTTTAATCTCTACAAGACCTTTTCTTTTAATATTTCGACATGTATTACATGGACATAGAATTTTATTGTCTAAGTCAATTGCATTTTCCCTTGCAAACTCAATAAATGAGTCCACGCTAGTAATGTTCTTTAGAGTGAATCTATCTTTCTCATCTATCCAACTTTGATCCATATCCACAATAGATAAATAAATTTGGGATTATTTGAATCATATATCCAAACAGAATTTGTTTATTCCATAAGTTTCATATACCCTTTTGGAGCATTAAGGAATTGATAGGGTATTTGAGCCTTAAGGAATTTGATAAATTTTAGCCATTTTTACTTGTACATTGCTACTATAATTCGTTGAACTAACAAGTGTTAAACAAAAATTAAAGAAAAAAGTAATATTTAAAATCATAGACCCTACAATTCAAATGAGGTAGATTTGACAACATAATACTTTGAAACTCAATAATGATAAGACATATGCTACCAGCATGAAGAAGATTTCACTACAAGGAAGGTTTGAGATTTATGGATTCCTTCCCTTCAATTTTTTGTTATTCCAAATTTAGGATGTAGAGCAATTAATTCTCAGTTGCTACTTAAGGTTTTAAGCAATACTTGGATGATCATTTGTGTAGACTTCCACACAAATCATTTCAAAATAGCTTGCCAATTGAGCTGGCTTAGTTTATCAGTGGGATCAATAATCTATCAAAGAGACAAGCCAGAGCATACCAGAGTAAGAATATTAGGGAAAAAAGTTGAAATAAAAATGTTTAAAGGTTGAAAACATCCTCATTCAACAAAGTTGCATGCATTAGCTAATAGAAAATAATTTGTATTATCTTAAACATCACCTAAAGCAAGGAGGTTTTACCTTTACTAGAAGTGTGTGCAATTCATAGTCATGAGCTGCTAATAAATGCACAAGATCAACCTACAAAATCCAACCAAATTGATTATTATCTTATTCCACAACTTTACGTGAAAGCCCACAGGTTAAAGGACACAAAGCTAAGAATGCTGACGTAAAGACATCAAATTTCCTCCTACATAATAAATGTACAGTCTAGGAATGATTAAAACAAAGTACATTTGAAGAAAAAGGTCATATGAAACTTAAAATTTAATATATTTAGGCCATATTCATTTTATATGACATCTTTGAACATATTATTTTTATTTAAGCTAAGCAAGTTTTCACTTCTAGTGACGAGAATCCATAATGTAATAAAGTTTAATGAAAAATTGCAAAACTTTTAAGTAAAGAATCCAACTTGAGAGTTGTCATATAATGATCAACGCTAACTTGTCTCTTTTATATTTTATTGAAAAAACCATTTTGTCTCTTCATTGCTATTTGACTTGTTAGGAAACACTTATTCTTTAATGTATCATACAATTTTTATATTTTAAACCATTTTACTAAATGATTGACTATTAATTATTAATATAACTTTCATTATCTTTTCAATGAATTATTCTTAGATCATCTTGCAAGTTAGCATTAAACAATTATTTTTATTTTTTTTCTTCACAACTTTTCTTTTCAAAATTGAAGGTTTTATTAGTGTGATATGGGTCAGAAAAGGCAGGAAACTAGGACCCACCATAGAATGATATTGACCTAAAGTATTTTTCCATTTTCCCTTTGAAAGAATTGAACACACTTAAGCACAGACCCAGACACCAAAGAGGATTTATTATGAGTGGCTGAAAAAATAGGCAATTGCGTGTACCCCTTGGAAATCTTATCTTTTTTCAGTATCATTGAGTCATAATCAAAGCTAAACACACCAATTAACCACTTGATTTGAGTGGTGAAAGTCACTTTCAAATAGCCAAATTCCTAATAACCGCTCAAAAAGGATAGAAACATTGATTTGAACATACCTCACATTAGCAAAACTAAACTACCAAAAACCAAAATGAAATGTGCAAAATTGAAGTTAGTAATTCCTGCAAAAGTTGGATTGAGTGTGTGGCAATGTGGCAAAGAAGATAGCAGTAGTGTAAAATTTTCATTGCTAAATCGGCCTTGCTGTTTTAGGACTATCATATAGCACTAGTCATCAAGCTGTGTCCTATTATCATTGGTATGACCCAAAAAAGCAGAAAGCCATACTGATTTGATTGTTATTTTCTCCCACTCCAAATTAGGGATCCTAATTCTTGTTTACACCAAAGTTTCAAGAAAGCACTCAACTCTAAAATTTATAATTGAATGTTTTATTCAAGTACAGTTCCATCCAAACATTTCGAAAGATTCCCACTTAAAAAAAATTTCTACTACTCAAGGAAATTAATTGATATAGCAAGAACAATAAGTTTGATATACACTGAAAGTTTTAGCCTTAACTAGAACTTTATATATTCAACAAAATAGTAAGTGAAAACATAATAACGGCAAAGAAAGCTGACACAGTGGAAAGAAAATAGGACTCCTCTAGAAATTACTCTGCAGAAATTCAGTGCTTCTAGATCTTAACTAGAAAGACGACATGGCCCATATATACATTCGTAAACACATTCTCACATATAATTGTTAACCCACATAATAAACAACCTATGTAAATATAAACAAAAATAAACTAATCAACTCTAAAACAATAAAAAAAGTCTAGGGCCTTAATCCAAGATAAGCTAAAAAAACCCAGTTCAAAAAGAAAACCTAGTTCAAAAGTCTAGGGATTTAATTGATGCCCAAAATAAAACCTAGTTCAGACAAATGAAAGCATTAAACAAATAGGTTTTAGAATTAAACCAACCTATAAGGAATAAAGGGTCAAAAGAAGGGTTCAAAATGGTATTGAAGAACAATTACATTATGTGTTCACCGTCAAGGAGCCTTCACACTAGATCCACTCAAAAGTAAAAATTTAGTCCTATTTATCTCTTTGATTTACTTCATTAAGTGTTTGGTGGTGCGAAGTGCAAATGGGAAAACAAAATTGAAACAAGCAAAAGGGGCAGCAGCAAAGCATGGGTTGAATTTTTCTAATGGAAAACCTATAAGAATATTCATGAGTTAATTAGGAGGGGAAAAGATTTGGAAACCCATCTTTTCTTTCCTTAAGACCTCTGATGGCATCATTAGAAAAGTAGCACTACTTTTTTGAATTTTTGATAGAAATTAGTATCTATTAATAATTTATTATATTATTTTTTAATTTTCACTAAAATATAAAAAAAAAATTAACTATTTGTAAACTATTTGTTCAATAAAATTGAATTAAACATCAAACACATGTTTTGAAAAGCCAAGAGATCATTTCAAATAACAAAATTGATATTTTAGTAGATTATTTTCCATTTTTCATTCAATAAGTAAGTCTAGTAGGCTTTTTTAAAAGATAAAAATAGTATAAATATAAACATTAACTAGTAAAGTGATACTTATTATTTTTCAGTTAATTATTTTTGATAGGTACTTCAATATAAAATAATAATAATCTATATAAACATAATACACAATTAAATATAAAAAAGTATATATAATTTACCAAATTGAATACCAGTATATTTTACTTGGTTTTGCTACATACTTAATTTTTAGTTTCAATTTAGTTCAATTGGTATATCAAACCGTGAACAATGCTATTTTACTTCATTCTAAAGAATAATGTATAATTATAAATAAATTAATATTTCCTATAAATTAACCAGAATATTAAGTACATCAAGATAATAGTCAAATTGGCTAGTTAATTGCGCCAACCTTCTTCAGATGGAGACAATTATAACTATTGAGGTGTGACACTTGAATTTGGAAGTTTTATATGAGTTCAAGTAGGAAAGCATACTGCATTTCTCGAACTGGTGATAGCACGTGAATCAAATTTACAATCAAATATAGCATACATTGGGCATGTTAGAACAACGTCATCTAAAATTTTTCTTTGCTTAAGTCAGGTCGAACAAAAAGAGGTAAAGCAAGTTAGCTAAGGGAATTTATGAAGTAGTTAAAGTATACCTATAACATTTATAAATTGATATTTATAGTACAAGACAACAACTTGAAAGTAGAATGTTGAAATGACAATTGATCTAATGTGATTAATGTTGTTTTTGCATTATATTTAATGTGATTACCTGGTGTAGACTCAATTTCACTTGATCAATGGTAATGGAGTGCCAACCTTGCTCTCATAGGAAACTAAATAGCTAAGCTTGATTGGGCCAAATGCTATAGGAGATCATGCGGACGTGTTGACTTGATGGTTTGGGCCAGTCAATAAATGGACAAATCTCTAGGAATTCAAGCCTTCGATTTTTGATATGAGACATTAATCATACAATAGTTGCTTAATAGAAGACTCTAGATTTATGGCTTGAAGACGACCAACTTGAATGCAAGATCAACCTTAGAATGGTCGATATTGAGAATGATTGTGCGGAGATTACACGAGGAAAAGGCTAGCATGCCATGAGACCATTGAAGCTGGTGCAAACTCTCCCTTACCCACTAATGTACTTTTATTTTTTCATTAATTAATCATGTTAATTCATCTTAAATTAATTAAGTTTGGTATAAATTATTTATAAAAAAAACAGAAGGAATGGCTAAAATTTGAGGGGAATTAGAAAAATGAATGAAATTCATTTTGGAGGGAATCAAATTTTTGGAAGAAATTAAATTAAATTTTTGTGTGGAACTAATAACAAAAACAATTGTTAGCTTTTAATCTCTCCCAAATTTTGGAGGAAATACAAAGTTGGAGAGAAACTAAATTACATTGTCACCTAAAATTGGTTACTACTTGTATTCAACCAACTTTGTGAATCAATACATTTTGGGTGGGAATGTAAACTCAAGGTTTTAGAAAATTGGCAAGCAAAACAATTGTTATCACTGGTGATTCCCATTCTTAAAAAGAGATTAGTTGAAGCCCACAAAGAAGCTCAATTTATTAATTTACTAAAAAATTGGTCAAGCCAATTAATAAAAAAGATCTTAATGAAGTCCAATTAGTCAAATCTATAAATCAATATGAAAATTAATTCATTAAGAATGCCCAATTACTAACTCATTGGAAAATTGGTCAAGCTCATTAAGAAAAAAAGAAGTTAGTAAAGTCCAACTAACGAATTTTATAAATTAATGCGAATCGCATTTCATTTAAAGATCCGTCGACCCCAATTTTAAAAAAGAAGTTGGTGAAGTTAAGTTAACTATTTCTTTAATTAAGAATGACAAATTCTTAAACAAAGCTCAATCATGAATTCATTATAATATTTGTAACTCAATTCTTAAATGAAGTCTAATTCATCAATTCACTAAAAAATTTGGTGAAATACAATTTTTAATTAAATGGAGAAGCTAAATTAACCAATCTTTAGTTTAATGTAAATCTCAATTCTCCATTTTACTCGCCAAGTTATAATTGGTGAATTCCAATTCTTAAACAAAGCCTAATAACTAATTTTCTAAAACCTTTTGTGAAACTCAATTCTTAAGAATAAATTAGAGAATCACAATTAACTATTTTTTAAATTACAGTCAAACCCAATTCTTAAAAAATCACACTACTTACATTATAAAATTAGTGAGCCCAATTAATAAAAAAAGGAGTTGCTCAAGCCCAATTAATCAATTCTCTAATTTAATATCAAACCCAATTCTTTACCAAATGCATTAATTTACTGAAAAATTGGTGAACTCATATTAATAAAAAGAAAAGTTGCTAAAGTCCAATTAACCAAATCTTTAAGTCAATGTCAAATTCAATTTATATAGAAATCCCAATTCACTAATTTAATAAAAAAAATTATAGAAGCCCAGTTAATAAAAAGAAAGTTGGAAAAGCCCAATTAACCAAAATTTCAAATTAGTATGAAGCTCAATTTGTCAATTCACTAAAATATTAATTAAGCCGAATTAGTGGAAAAAAAAAAGTTAGTCAACCCAAAGTAATCAATTATTTAAATTAATGTCAAGCCCAATTAATAAAAACTAAGCTCAATTTCTTAAAGAAAGCCCAATTCACCATTTAGCTCACTTTAAATTTGTTCAAAACTAATTCTTAAAATGAAGCCTAATTCACCACTTAATTCACTATAAATTTGGTCAAACTAATTCATAAATGAAAACTCTCAATTAAACGAATAATTCACTAAAAGTCCTAAAGCCCAATGTTTTAAAAAAATTGGCCCAATTAATGGATCATTCACTTCAAATTTGTTCTAGCTCACTCATTAAAATAAAACCCAATTCAACAATAATTCACTAAAACATTGGTTAAGCCCAATTAACAAATTCTTTGCATTATTTGTGAAGTTCATTTCTTGAACAAAAGCCCAACCCACAACTAGGCTTGGAAATAGACTAGGCCAGGCTAGGCTTTGGCTTAGATAGGCTATGCCTGTTATGCAAGTGACAAGTTTGAGCTTAACTTATTATCTATAATAGGCTTTATTTAAAGGTTAGGTCTTGCCATTGTAATAAATTTTAAAGTCTTAGTTTGGCTTGAAAGTCTACCTAAAAGCCTATTTTCTACTAAGGCTTTAATTAAGTTTAAACATTACAAAAATTTAAATCTTTAATATGCTCAAACTTATAATAGACCTTGATAAGAAATAATCAAAATGATAAATAATAAATACATAAGTATGAAAGTTAAAATCTAATATTTTAGAAAGCAATACTAAACAATATAATAGATTCCATAAAGGATTAATTAAAGAAATCAAATACAATTAGTTATTTAATATTATATCACTATTATTATACTTTTTATGTAAAGAATGATGAACAGACTGGCTTGTTAGGCTTTGCAAACTTTTACCAGAGTTTAAGTTTAGTCTATTTAATTAAAAAGGCTATATTTTAAGCCTTGACCTAGCCTTCTTATTAAATATGTTATGCCGAGGAAAGCCATAAGTAGTCTAGGCTATAGTCCCATGACGAGTAGCCTAACCTATTCTCATCCCTACCCATACATATCAGTAAATATTTAATTTAATATTCATTTATAGTTAGTAACGAAAAATATTGTTACCATATGTGTACAATTGATATTGAGAGGGTACAGATTTTGGAGGGAAGTTAATTAAAGTTGGATAACTAAAAGTTTTGTTACAATATATTTTATTTGTAACAAATATTTGCTGTTACAAAAGGTACCAAATATTGTTACAAATATATCTTCCCATATGATAGAAAATGTTACATGTAACAAAATAAAAACTTTCGTAATGAATTATTATTTAGTTATGAACATAAAAAATTTATGGTAACAAATTTGAGTTAGAGATATCAAAACTTTTACTTAGTTATTCAAAAAAATTTTCTTTGTAACAAAAAATTAACTTCGTTATAATAAATATATCATCTGTAACAAAATTTACTATTGTTACCAAATTGTTTTAACGAATTTTACTATTGTTACCAAATTATTTATTACGTGAAGTACAATTTGTTGTAGTGAAGGTTGGTGTTCTTTGTATGGTAACTTACCATTGCACTTATTAAGGGAGCAAAATCAATATCAGCAAGGAAACTTATCTTTGATAGATTAATTCCAACAACAATTAGGGTAACCTCATCAAGAGAAAGTTCCGGCACATTATTCAAACTCTTCACAGTTTTTAAAGAATGCAAGTCAGAATGAAAAAAAATATGCTAGAGAGTGATTCTCAATTGGAAGCTTGAGATAAAATCAGCTATTATAGATATTTTTATATTGGACTCTCTCTCAACGTCAATTATAGGCTAGTTGTGTGCATACATTGCATGTGAGTTGTTGAGTCAATCTTTGATTATTGTACTTTTGTACAAATTCTCTTTTGAGTAAAGTGCATGTTAAAATCCTAAGTCTTGTAGCTCAGGTAGTTGATATAGGCTTACTGAACTATTATAAATTCGTTGTCCCATTTTCTCTATTGCTTATTATTTCTGTCACTGCTGAAATTTTAATTGTATTTGAAAGTTCTAGTTTATCGTTTCTAATTATAAGTTAAAATACTCATTCAAATTAATTTCCCTGTGGGCCTTATATTGTTTCATTTACAAACAAAGATAATCATGATGCATGCAGGACTTCCAATAAACTTTTAAATTTTCTTTAATCTAGTTGTCTTCTGCTTAATAGGATTTAATTCCCTGTTTTGGTAGTAATGCAACTGAGGGCATCTTTCTTAATAACACAATTAAGAATACTTTGGCTATTCTTTGATATGTGTATGAGTGGGGGGCTCATCATCAGCTGGTCTCATCAGAAAGCCCAATTTTGAATACTTTGGCTATTTTGTAATAAGTCTTGGAGTTGTGAACTGACTCTGAAACTCCAACTATACTTTTTAGCTTTGCCCTCATATACATATATGTAAATTAATAAAAATCAGCGAGCATTTTGAACTTGCAGCTCTTTCAAGACGATTTTCGAGTATGACTAATAAATGTAGATCTAATTCTGAACATTTTGCTTTATAAAATGTGTTTCAGGCTATTGTAATGTCATGTTTCACGTGCATGCTAGTGTTATTTCAACTACTACTTAGGTTTAAGAGAATGATGTGAAATAAATTTCAAAAATGAGAAACCAAATTATAGTATTTAACACTTGTTGATTGGTGGCACATGTAGGGATGACAATTACCGAACTCACCCCAAACTCGCCTCGTTTGGAATGAGTTTCGAAAGCATAAATGGAACTTGGAGTGGGTCTTAAGTTTTAATTTTTAAACTCAAACTCCTCCCAAACCTGACCCACTAGATATTATATATTAATTTTTTCATTATGTATATATTTTATGTGGTGTATATTCATATATGTACGAAAATGTGAATATGACATATATGTTTTATATAAAAATAATAATATTGTCATAATAAATAAATTATATATTCAATATGCATGTATGAGTAATAATAATGTTCGCAATTTATTATATTTCAAATATTAAAATATACATATATAAATATTTAAATAATAAATTTTTTGTTAATAATATTATTTTCTCATATTATGAAGTTATGGTGGTGTTATGTCTTCTTTAAAAGAAATATTTTTAATTTTTTAAAATATTTTAAATTGGTCTAACAGATCTAACAGGTTCAATCCACTAGATAAGGGTTCGAGGTAGGGCGACACAGAGCATGTCTCAAGTCCATACAAATCTTGATAGAATGAATCCTGAATTTTGTCAAATCCAACCTATTGCTATCCCTAGGCACATGTCCAGTAAATGTAACAACTACCTGCTGAATAGGGAGAGAGCAACAATTAACCATTTATTATCTTGATGACATGAAGAAATTCATGGATATTACACCTCTGCTATCACCTAATCGCATCATTATAATAAAGTCTAGAGATTCAAGATGGGTAATTTGGCTATATTTTGCCAAATTATTGTCTTGAGTTACACAGTCATATCTTGTGGAGCTTCACTAGGTATGCCTTTCAAAGGGAGTCGTTGAAGTGGTTTTTCATTTTGTTGTGCATTTAATATTTTATTATATATTTCATATTAATTATGATTATATGCTAAGTGAAATTGATCTGCATTGACGTGATTATTAAATAACATTTAATATGCTTGATATTTATGATATAAAATAAAAAATGAAATGCACTCAAAATGGAGAATAAAAGAAAATTGCATTATAATTTTCATTATCAAGAACTCATATTAGGGCTCATTTGTTTGGTGTGATTATTGGAATAAGTATGATCATACATATATCATGAGTAAAATTTGATTGATTTTGTATCCATAGCATCTTTATATAATGCTTGCCTGTATAGTTTGAATCGTTTGTTTATATTTATAATATCAAAACTAGCCTCACATTTTGTTATCAAATGATGACAAGGTTCAAGCATAGAGAAATGGAAAAATTGAGAAACATTTCATTACAATATAATTTATTAGTTTATTCACAATATTAATACTTTGTTTATAAAATATTATCTCATTTTGTAATTGAAAAGTATTAATTCTTTTCATATTTGCAAAATATGAGAATTAAAATAACCAAATAATTGAAAATAACAACATAAAATTTGAAATTCTAATTAATAGTACCAAATAAATGCTTCATAAATCCTCAAGTATTTGTGTATATAAAAAATATTCAATAATAATAATAAGAAGAAGAAGAAGAAGAAGAAGAAGAAGAAGAAGTTACCTACCCTTTTTTGTGAATATAGAAAGCATAAACAATCATCTATTACAACATTACACTATCTTTTCAATATATTTTACTAATTTAATTACGAGTTATTCTCAAATGGTATTTAATTAAAATATATTTTATTCTATTTTTGATAATTTTTTTCCTATTTTGCTTCAAGGGTTTCAAAAACCTCTTTTCTATCTAAGGGCAAAATTATCTTTTATCATTTTAATTAAGCATCCTTCAAAATTAGCAAAATAATTAAGGTACATTGACTTGATTGATAAACTAACTCAATCCATGATGTTGTATTGGCCTATAAAAATATCATGAACCACACACACACACACAAAAGGAAACCAATGAATCAAACAAAAAATGTGGGGAATATGGAATCAAAAAAGCAAACGAGCGGCTATTAACATGGAACAAGTATCTGATATATGTTGAATGCAGGGTAAATAGATTTTCTTTTTTTTTTTTGGAGGAAAAGGAAATATTAGAATAATGATCAAAAGAGAGTGCTTGAGCAATTACACCCAAGTTAGAAAGTAAACATCAATGTAAGAATAAAGCATTTCTAACTAGATGATGGGCACAACGATTTGCAATATGTCGGACATGGTGTAAAGAGCATGAAGGTAGATTCTAAAGAATGTGTTTTGAATCACAACTGAGAGGGCCAATTGACAAAAAAAATTGTGAATCCCTTCTTAGAGCTTGGATGACTACAATGCAATCTCCTTCAATTTTGTGAATCCCCTCTCAGAGCTTGGATGACTCTAATGCAATATCCTTCAATCATGGCGTTATTCGATGAAAATTGAGAGAACATCTTGCAAGCTTCCTTTTCCGCCATAGCCTTTGTTGCGTCTGCATTAACGTGACTGGGTATACATTTTGAGTTCCAAGCCACACAATAGTCTCCACGATCACAAGTAATCAATCTAATGCATGTTGCCTACACATCTCTAAAAATAGTAGCATCAAAGTTAATTTTCAAATGACCAACAAGGGGTGCTAGTCGTATAGCACCTACAATAGCAATATTTTTGTGACACCCCACACAGGGTAACCCCAAGTTGAGATATCAAAACAATTCAATCTTAAGTCAGGACCTAAAATACTCGCAATAGCCCCAAAAAGTTTCTCTCAAATGATATAACACCATAGGCAGCGGAAATTTTCATCTCAGTCATTACTTACAAAACATTAATAATCATGTTAAAGGTTCATTCTTAAATGAACAACAAAATATATATACACCATCCCAAGGTATCCTTAGCAATTCTGACATATCACAACATCTCTAAGTTCACGTGAAACATTCTAATAACCCATTTGTACATAAGCACAGCTAATCTATTACAAAAGAAGCATATCTTCACACCAGATTAGAACTTTCATTCCTATTCAATCCTATCTGCAAAATTAAGGGAAATGGGGGTAAGTCCAATGGACTTAGTGAGGGATAATATATCAAGCAATAATAGGAATTTGTCAAGGAAAGAGAACATCCTAACAGATTTAAAACTCATTAAGCAATACAAGTGCAATTACGATTCAAGCAAGAATGATAGTAGCAAACAGAAAGCTTTCCTGCCTCATTGCTCAAAGAACAATGTACAATCAAGCAAGAATGAGTACAATGAGCAATCCCTTACAATATATGCATTGCAATAGAACAAGTGAGACATGCATATCAATTCAGCTTATACAAGTTAAACAAGTACTTCCAAGCATGATAGCTCAGCAAACAATTGGTGTGCCCATACGAAATGTATAGCACATTGTGATGCCCAAGGAGAAATCCCTAGCATACCGTTAATACCCAGGGGAAAATCCTTAGTGTATCATAGACACCCAGGTAGACTACAAGGCATATCCCATGTATCCCAGCATTCTGTATAAGATTGGCACTTGACCCATGTACTATTCCACATAAGTATGACAAGTACAACAAGTATGAATCAAGTAATCAAATCTGGAGACAAGGCAATATGTGAAGGACAAGCAAGTACAGTCAAGCCAATTGATCAGATAATAGGATACAAATAATCGAATGTGCTAGCAAGGTATCTGATAACAGAATAATAACAAGAATCGATCAAAACAAGTACCAATCAAGACAGGCTGGAGTTCTGGGTGCTAGAACAAACAAGAACAACTCAATAAAGTGATACAGGTACTAATCCTCATAGAGGTATACAATCAAGTAATTGATTATGATCAAGTGCACAATCAAGTACAGAACATAAATAAATGAGCAATTACAATTCAAGCATTTATGAGCATGTACAATCAAGCAAGTTAACCCTCACAAGGGTTTGCCATAAGAACAAATAGGTATAACAAGGCTAATGTGCTAAACCCTCATAGGGCATGTAAGTAAATACCCAAGAGGCTAGACCCTCACCTCTATTATCTTGGGAATGTAGTCAAAATGGTAGTTCACTAGTCCTCGAGACCCACCTTTTCGCCACCTAACCAAGAGAGCATAATTATAGTCAAAATCCGTGTTTGACTCTTAATACAATACTATGATGCTTATAATATTACTCAAATTCACCGATCAACCAATTAACATGATAATTCATGGCTTAATTAGCACTATCGTTCTAATAATAGTTAACAAGATCAATATTGCTAAAATAATTTCGATTATATATTTCGATTTCACTTATCAAAATATAGGCTAATCTTCAATTGCACATTATTTTCATAATATTAACCTAGAATCGCCATAATTGCTTAATTCTCAATAATTAACCCCAACAATATCATTAGGTCCTAAATCCACAAATAATGGTCAAACTTCTTATTAATCTCATCACATAAACCTTAGGATAAATACCATTTAAATCTAATTTTGGCATTATGCATGATAAGTTCGGGTCTACCATTCAATATTCCTTGCATGGGTATCAACACACATATATACATGGACATATCAATTTTTCCCAAACTTCTATTCTTGGCATGGATACAACTAAAATAGAAAAGTACAACACATGCAACATATATATGTATTAAAGGTACAACTAAGTCCAAATGCCAAAGTTTGTCACCAGAGTTTCAAAATCACAAACTAATGACATAGGTATGATCGTCACTTCGAGGAGGTGAAACTGCCTTTTCACCACCACCATTGCCATAAAGTTATCCGACACCTTGAAGAGCTCCACCTTGATGCAAGCTTTCCAATGGTACCCTTAGTTTCAACAATGACTGCCTAAAAGTCCTCCTAAAGCCACCCCAAAAACCTCAAAGTTCATTTGCTCTTCCACCAATTTTTGCCTTCACCACTGTGTTTCACTGTCATTCAATGCCTCCATGTTGTTTTCCCTAATGAGTATTACCTAGGTTGCCTTTTAGAATCAAAGTTGGTCGGTGGAAAACAATAAACCCACTTGCCCCACGTGAAGCACACTCCGGTCTCTCTCATGGTAGCTCACCAAAAAGGTGTTCAGTTGTGCATGTGGTGTGCGAGTGTGGCTGAAAGTGTGGGGAGCATTTTGTTTAGTTTAGATTAGGGAATAAATGGTTGCCGATAGGAGATCACCGGTGGTGGGAAGTGTGGTGAAGGAGAGGGTCACACGGGTGATGGTGAAGAAGAAATGATGAAAAGATGTTTTTATTAAATTTAATTTTGTGAAATTGCAATTCAACCCCCTCAATTTGTTTAGTTATTCAATTGAGCTTATTAATTTGTAGAATAAGGCCTTGACCCTAGTTGACTAGGAGTTTTCAATGTAACTCCCACATTTCCTTATTTGTGTGCAATTAAGTCCTAAAAAATTACAACTTGACCTTATTAATTTCAATTAAAATGAAATCAAGTTTGTTAAAATTATAAATTGACTATGAAACTTCTAAAAATAATTATTATTTCATAAAATAAAAATAAAAATTGTGGCAATAAATCAATGCAAATCAAGAAAATTCTAAGGCTGTTACAGACTCTCCTCTTAAAAGAATCTGATCCCTAGATTCTCACCTAAAACTTGGAAGAGTTCAAGATTTTTCGGTGTATGAGATCTTCTCTTTTTCATGTTGCTTCCTCAACGTTATGGTTACGCCACAACACCTTTACCTAGGGAATATTTCAATTCCTGAGTTTTTGGATCTATCGATCTAAGACATGTATAGGCTGCTCTTCAATATGTTAAATCACTTTTCAATTGCATGCATTCAAGTGATATGATGTGAGAAGCGTCAGGATAGTACTTTTGAAGTTGCAACACAAGGAAGACGTTGTGTATTTCTCTCAAATCTTGGGGTAACATGAGATAATACATTGCTGGTCCTATCCTTTCACATATCTCATAGGGCTTAAGAAACCTCAGGCTAAGTTTTCCACCCTCACCAATTCTTCTAACTCCGTTTCTTGGGAAAACTTTGAGGAATACTTGATCTCTGACCTTAAACTCCAAATCCTTCCTCCAAGTATCTGCGTAACTCTTTTGTCTATCCTAGGCCGCTCTCATCTTCTGCTTGATAACTTGCACCTTTTCAATTGTCTCTTATATTAGCTCAAGTCTTGTAGTACTCAAAGACTAATCAACATTACCTTTATGCTCCTCCAAATCCCAGTGTACTAAAGATCAACATTTCTTACCATATAAGGCTTCGTACAGTGCCATCTGAATTATTAACTGATAGCTATTGTTATAGACAAATTCAATCAATGGAATGTGCCACATCCAACTTTCTCCAAAGTTTAGCACACGGGCCCGTACCATATCTTCCAAAATTTGTATAACTCACTCCGATTACCGATCTATTTGTGGATATGCAGTGGAACTGAAGCTCAGTTTTGTTCCTAAATATTCTTGTAGACTCTTCCATAGCCTTGATGTAAATTTTAGATCTTGATTCAATATAATGTTGGTTAGGACTTCGTATAGTCAAGCAATTTCCTTGACATACAGCTCTATTAGTTTTTCGACCTGATAGTGTGTTTCAACTGGAAGAAAATGTGTTAACTTAGTCAAGTGGTCTATTACAACCCAGATACTATCGTATCCTCCTCGGGCTATTTGCAAACCAGTCACCAAATCCATGGTGACCTATTCCCATTTCCAATCAAAAATTAGGAATGGCTGCAGCAACCCTGACGATCGTTTGTGTTCTATCTTCACCAACTAACACGTCAGATACTTTTGCACATAATCTACTATTTCTCTTTTCATCCTATTCCACCAGAATTTTTTCTTTGAATCTCGATACATTTTAGCTTCTCCAGGATGTATCATATATCTTATCTTATGTGCCTCCTTTAATAATTTTGCCTTTACTTCTTCTGGCACACATATCCTTTTCCAGAACAAGAGGGTACCTTGATCATCAATAATGAACTTGGATCCATTGATGCTTTTGACACTTTTCTACTATTTTAGTATCCATTCATCTCCAACATAAGCTCGTTGAATTTTGTTATACAATTCTGGCTATATTTTTATTCCAGCAACTTAAGCATGCTGCTTTAATTTTAACACAAAAACTAACTTTCATCCTTCAAATGTTCCTGTCGCTTGTAGATGAGCTGACCCAGCTTTCTAGCTCAATGCATCTGCTTTTACATTAGCTTTGCCTGAGTGGTAGGTGATGGAGAAGTCATCATCTCCAAAAACTCCATCCATCGGTGCTGCCTTATGTTTAGCTCCTTCTATGACTGTAAATACTTAAAGCTCTGATGGTCCGTATATACCTCAAAGGTAGGACCATAGAGGTAATGCCTTTATTTTGACAATGTAAATATGACCGCATCTAGCTCTAGGTCATGCATTAGGTAGTTTTCTTCATGGGGTTTCAGTTTCCTAGAGGCATAGGTGATAACATGTCCCTTTTGCATCAACACGCATGCCAATCCCTTATTAGAAACATCTGTGAACACCACAGAGCCTTCTAGGCTATTCGAAAGAGCTAAGACTGGAGCTGTAGTTAGCTGTTATTTTAACTCCTGAAAGGTCCTCTCGCAATCATCATTCCAATTAAAAGGCTAATCCTTTCATGTCAACTTGATTAACGAACCGACTATCTTAGAGAAATTTCAAACAAACCTTCAATAATAGCCTGCTAACCCCAAGAAACTTTTAATTTACGTGACATTTTTAGGGTGCTTCCAGTTGACTATTACGTCCACCTTAGAGAGGTCAACTTCGATCCCATTCTGGGTGATAACATGCCCCAAAAATATTATTTTCTACATCTAGAATTCACACTTGCTAAATTTAACATATAGCTAATGTTCCTTCAAAGTCCTAAGGACTATGTGCAAGTATTTTGCATGTTTTTTTTTTTGGATTTGGAGAACACTAGAATGTCACCGATGAAGATGATTACAAACTAGTCTAAGTATGATCTGAAAACCCAGTACACCAAGGCAATAAATGCTGTCGATGCATTGGTTAGCTTAAAAGGAATCACCATGAATTCAAAAAGACCATACTGGGAATTGAAAGCGATCTGAGGAATATCTTCTTCCTTGATCTTTATTTGACAGTACCCCTGTCTCATATCTAACTTCAAAAAGATTCTTGACCCTTGTAGCAGATTGAATAATTCTTCTATGTAGGGTAATGGGTACTTATTCTTAATAATGACCTTGTTCAATTCTCTATAATCGATGCACATCCTTAGGGTCCTATTTTTCTTTTTAACAAATAGTACTAAGGCTCCCCACAGGGATGTGCTTGGTCTAATAAACCCTTTTATCAACAACTCTTGAAGCTGATTCTTCAATTCTTTAAGCTCGGTTGGGGCTATTCAATAAAAAGTCTTTGAAAATGATGTAGCTCCCAATAAAGAGTGAATTACAAATTCTATTTCTCTATCAAGGGGCAACGAATTTAATTCTTCAAGGAACACTTCTGGATATTTGGCTACCACCCCACATTCTCAAGTTTCACAGTGTCCCACAGCTCATTAATGAGGTATGCCAAAAATCCTTGCCCATTTTCTCTCAAAATCTATCAGGCCTCTATTGCTGAGATGACTGATATTGCGGATGTGCTATCAACTGAGTGGTATGTTGATATTAATATTTTCCCACCAAAGGTGATGCACTTGGTGAAATAATTCACTTGTGCTTGGTAACAATATAGACAATTCATCCTAAGTATCACATCATAACCTTATATGGCTATCTATATAAGATTGGCAACATATACTCAGTCTCTAATCATAGCAATGCAATCTCGATATATAATATCTGCTACTAACACTTCACAAAGACATTCTAACCTCTACCTAATAAGTCATAGTCTCGAGTGGTATATTTAATTTATGAGATAATGCAATAGATATAAAAAAATGCAAAGCACTAGGGTCATACAATATTTTACCAAGAATATTAGAGATAGAAATTGTACCTTCCACCACTTCATTAGGATCGAGAGCATCTTCACTTGTAAAAGCATAGGCACAAGCCCAAATCTTTTAGTTCCCTCCAATTCCTACTATTTGTTTTTCTTTCCCAGTAGGTGGTAGACTTCTCATATAGGGCAATTTTTCATGAAATGTTGATCATTCCTACATCAAAAGCATTTGATCTACTTCTTCTAGCATTCCATCTCATCGTGGCCTGATGCTCTGCAGAATCCACATTTCATTGGTACCTTACCTTAGTCCAACTCTATTATCTTGTTAGTCTAAGGATTTTGTTGAAAAACACCTCTAACTTGGAGTCTAGGTTGCTTTTTGCTAGTACCATTGTGCCCTCTTGGATGCGGTCTCCCCTTTCGGCCTCTATCCTCAATCTTTTAGATTTCTTACAATTCTGCTTCTAGTTGTAAAGTTTTACTCACAACCAGATTGAAATTTTGTAAATCCCATGTGGCTAAGCCTCTCCTTAACTCTGATCGTAGGTCTTGTATGAATCGTCTAGTCTGTAGGCTCTCATCCTCTTGAACGTATGGAGCATACTGCACCAATCAGCTAAATATGGCCTCATACTAGCTAATAGACCCTTGAATTAGATCCATAAGTTCTCTTTCACGTGCTTGTTTGGTCACCAAAGGCATATACTTATCCTTGAATTCTTAAGTTAAATTTTCCCAAGTTTGAGGAGTTCCTACCTCTGTATATTTATGTTCAACCATTCTCCACCAACTCCTTGCAGGCTTTGCTAAAAGAAATGTGGCAAATCATACCCTTTGTTCACCTGGATATCTTAAAGTCCTGAATATGTCGTCTAAATCTTCCAGCCTCTCTTTTGCCTTATGATCATTCGGCTCTCCAAAGAATTTCAAAGGCTGAAATTGTAAAAATTGTTCCAGAGCTCAATCGTTGGGAATTATTTTTGCTACTCCAAATTTTCTTGCTGGTTAATGAGCCGGTTGCCCACATCTCTACCTCTTATGATGCACTGGCTCTGCCATAGGATTCTCATTTAGTTGATTTATCAAGGGAGTTCGAGAAACTTCCTCGTGGAGTATTGGTTGCGGATAAACAAGTGCCCCCCGCTAAGAGCATGAAGTACATGAGCTCGATGGCCTAGGAGTCTTCCTCTTAAACTTGTTTTTACATATACAAAAACATCACCACTACCCTTGGAAGCCGTCACTTACTCAAGATTTCAACCATGTGAACATAAGCCGCAACTCAAGCCTTAGCTATCAATGACCTATCCATCATTTGAGTAAAGAAAAAAGAAAATAAGATAAATTAAAGCACAAAACTTGAACAACTTAAAATCAACCAAGAAAATTAAAATATAGTCGTTATAGATAAAAGTCGTTAATAATAAGTTAATATTAACATAGTTAAGGGTCATATTCAAGTTCAAAATACTAAACCAGCTGACCACCTAGTCAAAGTAAAATGATGGGGCAGTGAAAATGTATATACATATCTAAACAAAAAAGACAAAGATAGCTACGCTAACAAGCTATGAGTCGCTGATACTACTAGCCTATATACACAAAATTTGGTAAGCATACAGCTACCAAGTCACCTAGTCGGACTGCTCAACATCTGTAATGTCATACTCAGAATCCTAGATATTGTCTATCATCTCAAACCCCTCATCATCGTCACTCCTGATCTCCACAGGCTCCTCAAGGACCTCTGCAGCAGCATCTAAATCCTCATCAGGATCCTCTTCTATAGAGTCTACTATAGGTGCCTCTGCTAGGTCCCTAGTTGGTCTCTCTTCGATATGCATGCCTGACTAATGTCCTTGACCAAAGAAAGAGCAAACTCTCGAGGGCCATGCCTCGGTGTCAATGCTAATGCTTGCCCCAATCACTTGATCTTTGGCCTAGTGGTAGTGTGCCATCATTCTACTGATCTCTTCCATTCTAAGGTAATGCTGCTACGAGCTGAAAGGTCAAGTACTCCGATAGATTTGAGTGTTTTTGGGCTTGAAATCTGCAACCACGAACACACGTGAACTAGTCAAGATGCCCCAAGCTAAGGCACTCCGACGCTCAAGTTAGTATAGGTGGAGTAGAATATATGGAGAGTGTGCAGTGAATAGAGTAAAATGGCATTACCTTGAGCGCGGTCGGGCCTGATGTATTTATAGTTTTATGTGGGCATGACTTTATCCAAATACCCTTAGCAGGTGTGATAGTCCTTTCCCCCTACCAGGGGGTTGAAAGTCATTTCATGTTCAGAATTTGATACAGTACCAGGTGGCTAAATCTTCAATTTTCCCGAATAACCATGCCAGATGGGGCACGTGTCTGTTAAAGTTGTTAGCAGGGTTGTCAGAGTTGTTGGCAGCAGTTACACCAGCTGCCATGTGTCATCGATGTGGAAATATTTGACCTGCCAAATAAGCAAATAGAGGATGATCGATAGTCGATTCATGTCATCAGAGACAACAGCTCGCACGCATGGCTTGATCCTAAAGTCGATACGAGTCGACTGTGAATGCTACCACATGCAGTCGATACTGGTTGACTATGAGTGCTGTTACAAGGGATCGATTCAAGTCGACCAGGCACTTATTATTTGGGCCTCGTGGGCTTTATTATTTGGAATTAGGCCTGTTGGGCCTATTGGGCTATCCCATATCATGAGTCCCCCCAACTCACGGTCCTAATCGAGCTTATCGATGAAAAGAAATAGGGAGTTTACATTCAAACATGCCAGGTAATAAATTTGACCAGGGTTTTTGAATTATCGACCAGGGTTCTGAGGCGATTACTTTGCATTTAATGCGGCTGTCACTATATGGGATATGAAGCGTGTAGGAACAAGATACGTAGCGTACTAAAATAGGCCATCATTATGGCAGTTATACGGATTCCCATGCACATTCACTTATAAATAGACGAATAAACCCCTTCATTCACACTTTTGCAACCTGAGTATCAGATAGTCTCCATTGTTGAAGAACTTCTCGCTTCATACCTCCTGCTTCAAAACTAACACTGTAAGTGTGCCTGTTACATCTGCGTTACTTTTCGCCATTACTTTGCAGAACCATGTCTGTTAATACTAATTCTGGTAGCGATAGGTGTGAAAATATGGTTCATAGGAGTGATAGTGAGACTCAGGGCACTGCCCAATCTAGTTCCTCTCGGAGTGAAAACAGTAGTTCCCCTAGCAATATCAATCTTGGAGAGGCTAGAATAGTATCGAAGGGAGAAGTTGGGCCCTTTGACGTGCCTGTTAGCTGGGGTCGACTGTTTACCCCAGATCATTATATGAAAATCCCCTTAAAAATAAGCAATGCAGATTTGGTAAGAATTAGGGCAGCTTACCACATCTCTGATGAGTTTGAGATGGTTGCTCCTGGGACCCGGGGTAGGATGCATCGACCTCCCCGGGGGTTCATAACTGTATTCGAGGAGGGGTTGAAGTATGGCTTGAGGTTTTCTCTAGCATAACCTATAGTCGACCTCCTCGTAGGTTTAGGGGTTTGCATTACCCACCTCTTACCTAACTGCTTTGCAACCCTGTATAGCTTCGCTGTGCTGATGTATATACTCGACCAACTGGCTAGTTTTGCTAATATTTCGAACCTTTTCCATCTCTCGATGTCCTAGAAGTCGGGTAGTAGTAAGGAATCTAATTTTTATTACCTTATAGCTCAACCTCGTAGAAAATTTTTGATACCCCCATCCTCTTCCTACGGTCAAGAGTGGAAAAAATATTTTTTCTATATCTGAGGGCCGAGGGTGCTCACCATTCTAGGGGGTTGGTGGAGGGGCCCTGTGGAGATTCCCAATAATCAGAGGCCCAGTTGGTCCAACACCTTCGTTCAAGATCTGGTCGAGTCCGAGCAGATAGAGGCCTCAGTGCTTATCGAGGAAAGGCGTTTGGTGCTGGCTAGTTTATCCCCAACCCTAATTGACCTGCCTGCGAGCGATCATTTAGGTAGAAGTTCTCTGTCAATTGCATTAATTATCTTTTATCTTATCCCTGTGCTCAACCTTAATCTGTTCATTCATGCAGATCAAAATGATATAATGGCCCGCAGCCAAAATGAATCTCAGGTCCGCGCATTGAGGTCTCAAGCCCGCCGACAAGCCGCCTGACAAGAAGGTGCCGCTGAATAGGCGGTATCTATGAGGTTGACATCCGACGCCCCACCGCCGCCACAGATTGAGATAGCCCCTTCGACCCGCCAAAGGGCGCTTGAGCCAAGCAGCTCCGCATGCCGGGGGAAGAGGCATGCTACTGACTTAGAGGAAACTGCCCCCAAGAAGGCCATTGGGGGGAAAGGGAAAAAGATAGTAACGGGCTAGGACCTCTTTGGTAGAGAGAATGAGAGCTCTTTCTTTCAGCTTCCCTATCTGCCCACTCCAAGATTTTCAACGGATCGCAGTAATGATATAACTGATTTATCATTGATGATCAACGTGGGGCCAGTCGGACCTGATGCCCCAATGTGGATGACCTCCGACCTCTTCCTGAATGACCAACATAAATTCATGAACCTGAGCCAGCTCGGGACCATGAAAGCCATGTCCTTCTACTATAATATGGTAAATGAGAGGTCGATAAGTTTTGACCATCCTCTTTTATTATAACTATGTTGTCTTACAACTGATATTGCTGTATTTTAGATAGAGCAACTGGACTACAACATGTACCGAGGGTCGGAGGTGGCTCTCGCAATGAAGAAGGAGCTCGAGGCTGGGGGAGAGCTGGAGACAATAAAGGTGCAGCTCGAATTCTCCCAGCTACAAGTCGAGTAGTTAAATAAGAGGATAACTGACCTCGAACAGCAGCTTGATGCCAAAGACCAAGAATTGCTGAAGGCTATGGAGGATCGCAGCCGAACAGAGGACATTAATAAAAAGCTTAACCTCGACCTACAGGTGAGCTATCCGTCTGGTCGAGCTCAAGGTCATGCGGAAGTGACTCGACAGGCCAAAGAAGCTTTTCTCTGGCATCTGCCGGCTGTGCGGTGTGAAGCTAACAAGTAGTTTGTTGTCAGCACCGCATTCCAAGATACGAGCACGCTCACAATGATAGACGATGCCAGGAGGTGAACCAAAGAGCTATCAAGCAGCTGGAACACATGGGGTATTGCTTCCATGCTGAGGATAGAAGCTGCATGAGCCTCATGCTGAACAATAAACTGGAGCCCTTTCCTGAGCCAGCGAAAGGTGAGGCTGTCGAGGGAGGACCTACCGTCGAGGCCACTGATGAGCCCCAGTCCGAGGAGGCAAAGAAGAAGACTGAGATCGATGCTCAACTTGAACAGATAACTATCAAGTTTAAGTTCGCGAAAGATCTCATCGGGGATATACAAGATGGATGGGCCGACCTTGCGCAGTACTTACTGCAGTCGACTAATTTCTTGGCTGATCTTTCAGAACCCTTCGAGCCTCCTCGGGCTGCTTCCCCACTAGCTCTTGCGGAGCCAGGGCTCGAAGACTGAACTCAACCAGTCCAAAGAATACACCGAACCAGACCTCTTTTCTTTTCTTTTTTTTTGTTTTTGTATTCGCAAATATGTACATCGAACAAGTATGATCAATAAAGATGCATCTTTCTTTCATATTTGCATCTCTTCTTTTCCATTCTTGCTCTGAATAATGTTCAATTTCTTGTATAATAACATAAAAGATAGTTGGTTACTTTTATATTGCAATGATGTTGGATGACTGTGTCGTCGATTACTTTATATTTTATATCGTCTATCCGTTCGACCCATAACGATTGTTCGCCTGAAAAAACTATAAGGCGTCCGCTCCAAGTACGGGGTTGATAGAAAGTGGATAGTTGAGTAAACGCAGTGCGGAGTGCGTAACCATGGTCTGTAGGGTCGACGGCAAGGAAACCGTTGAGGACCAGCAAAGGGCTGCCAGAACGTCGACTATGAGGTCGACTAAGTAGTTGGTTGGTCGAAAGCCGTTTAAGTAGCAGCAAGGGGCTGCTTAGTCATCGACTACGAGGTCGACTGAAAAAATTAGACGGCTTGGTTTCATTTAAGTGGAAGCAGGAGGCTGCTTAGTTGTCAACTATAGGGTCGACTAGAAAGTTGGACGGCTTGGTGCCGTTTGTGGCAATAAGGGGCTACTTAGTTGTCAACTATGGGGTTGATTAGAAACTTAGACAGCTTGGTGTCATTTATGGCAGCAGGGAGCTACTTAGTTGTTGACTACGGGGTCGACTAAAAAATTGGACGGATTGGTGCCGTTTATGTGGCAGCGAGGGCTGCTTGGTTGACTACGGGGTCGACCAAAAACTACAAAGATAGAAATTAAGCAAATAAAATTACAGTTTTATTAGAGCCCATAGGCTGGAGTGATACAAGCCATACAAATTTAAATAAAAAACTTCTTGAGATTAATGGCGTTCCATGGGCGGGAGAGTTCCTCTCCTTGCATGTTGGCCAAACAGTAGGCATTATGCTTAGCTACTTTGATAATCGAGTATGGCCCTTCCCATTTTGGTTCGAGCTTGCCCACATTTTTGGTGACCTCCATGTTTTTAAAAACCAAGTCTCTAATGTTAAAGCGACGCTCTCTGATCTTCTTAGTGTAGGTTTGGGCCATCCTCGATCTGTAACGATGCATTGTGTTATGGGCCTTCCCCCTCCGCTCGTCAATAGTTTTGAGGTCCAACTTTCTTTTGATGTGTTTTTCAGTGAATGATAGTGGATAACTGGAGCAGTGTGTTGGATCAATTCTGAATGTACAATTGCCTTCGATGCATAGATCAGACTGTAAAGGGTGTGACCGGTGGCTGTTCGAGAGGTCGTCCTATAGGCCCAAAGTACGCTGGGTAGGTCGTCTGCCTAGTTCACCCCAATGTCCTCAATTTTAGCCTTTAGCTAGTCGAGAATAGTTCGATTGGTCACCTCTATTTGCCCATTCGACTGGGGATTACCCACTGATGTGAAATGTTGTGCGATCCCCAAAGCCTCGCACTATGCACGGGTGCTCTTACTTTAAAACTGGGTGCTGTTGTCCAAAATAAGTATCTTGGGCAACCCGAAATGGCAGATGATATTTTTCCAAATGAGACTTTTTATAGCCGCATCGGATATCTTAGGCACGGCCTCTACTTCAACCTACTTAGTGAAATACTCAACTGCTAAGATAATAAACTTATGCTGCCCAGTTATTTTTGGCAGGGAGCCCACGATGTCAATCCCCCACTGATTGAACGGCCAGGAGATCTCGACATTAACCATTAGTGCAGCTAGCTGGTGAGGAAGGTTAGAATGGACCTGGTAGGATACACACTTATGTGCGAATTCCATTCAGTCTTTCAATAATGTTGGCTAGAAGTATCCATACCAGATAATTTTATGGGCAAGAGACCTTTCTCCAGAATGGTTCCCGCACATGCCCGCGTGAACATCCTGCATCACTTTCAACGCTTGATCTGGATCCAAGCATCTCAAGGGTGGTCCGTCCAAGGACCTTTTATACAATTAACCATGCTCATCGAGAGCAAATTTGGAGGCTCGACCGCGTAAGCGCTTAGCCTCATTCTTGTCATCAGGGATGATACCTTGACTAAGATATAATTTTAATGGAATTTACCAAGAAGCAGATGCCTCGTCAATAGATATCAAGGTATCTCCATCAGAGAGGGCGATCGACGATCTGTCCGCGATGAGAAACATGATCTTTCTGTCCCTTGTTCCCCTAACTAAGCTGGCAAACTTAGACAAGGCGTCTGCCCGTTCATTCTCGGATCGGGGGACCTAGCTTAGAGTAAAGCTTTTGAATGATTGCTGCAACTTTTTTACCTCGACCAGGTACCTCACCATGGACTGCTCTTTGGCCTCAAAATTTCCTTCGACCTATTCTACCACTAACTAAGAATCTATGACTGCAACTATGTGCTCAACCTCGCATTCGAGTGCCATTCTCAGTCCAACTAACAAAGCCTCGTACTCTGCCTCATTGTTTGTGACTGTATAATTTAATTTTATCGCAAAGTCATATTCTTCCACATCGGGAGAGTGAAGAGCAACCCCAACTCCTCCTCCAGATGTGGTCGATGATCCGTCGACCTGCAAAGTCCAAACAACAGGGGCCGCAGTTTCCTGGTCGGGTAAATTGATTCATTCTGCGATGAAATCGTCCAGTACCTATGCTTTGATGGCTGTTCGAGGTTGAAATTTGATGTCAAACTCCCCAAGCTCAATCACCCATTTGGTCAACCTGCCTGAAGTATCGGGCTTTCCTAAAACTTGCTTCAGCGGTTGGTTTGTCAACATAATGATGGAGTAAGACTGGAAGTACGGTCTCAACTTCTGAGCAGCGATCACCAAGGCCAATGCGAACTTCTCGATCTCTAGATAATTGTGCTCTGATCCTTGGAGGGACTTACTGCAATAGTAGATAGGTCGATGACTACCGTCTCGG
>JACGDI010005235.1:450734-479014 GCA_014898725.1 Jacaranda copaia | reverse complement strand
TGATGGGAAACTTCTTCCCACTCATCCCAATCTGCCTGGGAGGCAAACCTGGTGTGCTCGATCTTGTCGCGCTGTGAGGCTTGACTAGGCCAATGCACCAAATCTAAAGATTCACCTCTGTCTTCGCGGTAGTTGCAGTTTGGGCATTCGACCCTATCGCGTTGTGGGGCTTGATTAGGTCGAACGCAATCCTTTGAGTCTGCCACCTTCTCACAAAGTTTTGGACGCCTTCTTTCCACTGGCTAGAGCCTGGGACTGGGCTTGCACCAGGCAAGTGTCTGCCTGGCCTCCTGACAGGAGGGGCTATTCTCTGGAAGTCTATTTTTTGGTGCTGGCGGTGGGGCTGCGCTGGCGGTAGGAGTTGGCACTAAAGTGTGCCTATTCAGAACAGCAGATAACTGAGCTGATATCTAGGCGAAAACCTGCTCACTAATTATTTGCATTAGTTAAGACATGAGTAGCATCACCAGCTACTCCTAGGGGGCACTGGCGCCCAAAATAGTTGTGTGTTGCTGGGGGTTAGGGAGTGGTGGTGAAGTAGATCTCTGATTCTCCTCCCTCCAAGAAGTTACTCTACGTGTGTTTACCATTTTTACACTGCAATCTCAAAGTGTTCCCACAGATGGCGCCAAATAATGCTGTTACGAGCTGGAAGGTCAAGTACTCCGATGGATTTGAGTGTTTTTGGGCTTGAGATCTACAACCACGAACACACGTGAACTAGCCGAGATGCCCCTGACTAAGGCACTCCGATGCTTAAGTTAGTTTAGGTGGAGCAGAATATATGGAGAGTGTGCAGTAAATAGTATAAAATGGCATTACCTTGAGCGCGGTTGGGCTTACTATATTTATAGTTTTATGTGGGCATGACTTTACCTAAATACCCTTATCAGGTGTGATAGTCCTTTCCCCCTGCCAGGGGGTTGAAAGTTATTTCATGTTCAGAATCTGATACAGTGCCAGGTGGCTAAATCTCCAGTTTTCCTGAATAACCGCACCAGAAGGGGTACGTGTCTGTCAAAGTTATTAGCAGAGTTGTCAGAGTTGTTGGCAGCAGTTACACCGACTACCACGTGTCATCGATGTGGAAATATTTGACCTGCCAGATAAGCGAATAGAGGATGATTCGGTGGTCGATTCGTGTCGACCAAAGACAAGAGCTCGCATGCATGGCTTGATCCTGAAGTCGATATAGGTCGACTGTGGATGCTACCATGTGGAGTTGATACAGGTCAACCATGAGTGCTGTCACAAAGGATCGATTCAAGTCGATCAGGCACTTATTATTTGGGCCTTGTGGGCTTTATTATTTGGAATTGGGCCTGTTGGGCCTATTGGGCTATCCGATATCATAGGGTAAAGCTCATCTATCATCACCCTGTACTCAGCCTCTAGTATTTGAAATGTTTTCTTCATTTGGATACGTATCTCTTGAAGTTCCTCAATTTGGTTGGCTGCTATTCCTACATGAATTTCTTCTTTTTTGACACTTTCCAACATCCTATCAGGCATAAAGTCTCTCACTCGAACTGATGACTTTCATTAGCTTGTTTCCATTTTTTCATTTTGAATGGTCCCGTGCATATCATAGAGCTTTGCTTCAAGCCTTTAGCTTGTCTAGGAGAGACGTTCCTTTTTCTCCCAAAGAGCTGTAAGCTTTTCTTTCAATTCTTCAATATCATCATTAACAGGTTCTTTTCCCTTGCCAAAGCTGCTAGCCATCCTACAATAAAATCACAAAAATTTGTTTCATTAATATCAAGTAATATAGTTCACACTTAATGCCTTAGGATCTTACTACTTTCCAACGATCTTGTCATACCCTAATAATCCTGTCATACCCCTAAGGGCATATTCAAACTAACCCAACAAAAGTCACTATGAACTCTATAGCATATTCAATGCTTAGGTCATCTAAACTTAAGCTCTGATACCATCTGTGACACCCCAATCAAGGAACCCCAAGTTAAGATATCAAAATAATTTAATCTTAAGTCGAGATGTAAAATACTTGCAATAGCCCCAAAAGTTTCTCTCAAATGACATAACACCATAAGCAACAGAAATTTTCATCTCAGTCATTACTTACAAAACATTAATAATCATGTTAAGAGTCTATTTTTAAATGAACAACAATATATATATATATATATATATATACTATCCCAAGGTATCCTTAGCAATTCTGACATATCACAACATCTCTAAGTTCACATGAAACATTCTAATAACCTATACGTACATAAGCACACCTAGTTTATTACAAAAAAAAATCTCTACATGCCAAATTAGAACTTTCATTCCTATTCAATCATGTCTACAAAATTAAGGGAAATGAGGGTAGGTCCAATGGACTTAGTGAGGGATAATACATCAAGCAGTAATATGAATTTGTCAAGGAAATATAACATCTTAACAAATTTAAAACTCATCAAGCAATACAAGTGCAGTTACAATTCAAGCAAGAATGATAGTAGCAAACAGGAAGCTCTCCTGCCTTATTGATCAAAGAGCAATTTACAATCAAGCAAGAATGAGTACAATGAGCAATCCATTATAATATATGCATTCTAACAAAACAAATAAGACATGCATATCAATTCACCTTATACTAATTAAACAAGTACTTCCAAGCATGACAACTCAGCATATGATTGGTATGCTCATACGGACTATATAGTGCACTGTGATGCCTAGGTAGAAATTCCTAGTGCACCATTGATGCCCAGGGAAAAATTCCCAACATATCATAGACACCCAAGCAGACTGCAAAGCATGTCCCATATATCTCAGTATTTTGCATAGGATTGGCACTCAGCGCAAGTACTATCTCCATGCAAGTACAATAAGTATGAATCAAGCAATCGAATTTGCTAGCAAGGTAATATATGAATGACAAATAGGTAATGTCAAGCTAACTGGCTAGATAATAGAATACAAATAATCGAGTGTGCCAGTAAGGTATTTAATAATAGAATAATAACAAGAATCGATCGAAACAAGTACTAATCAAGATAGACGGGAGTTCAGGGTGCCAGAACAAGTAAGAACGACTCAATATAGTGGTATAGGTACTAACCCTCATAGGGATATACAATCAAGCAATCAATCACGATCAAACGCATAATCAAGTACAGATCACAAATAAACAAGCAAGTACAATTCAAGCATTTACGAGTAGGTACAATCAAGCAAGTTAATCCTCACAAAGGTTATGCCACAAGAATAGATAGGTATAACAAGGCTAAAATGGCAGACCCTCATAGGACATATAAGCAAATACCTAAGAGGTTAAACCCTCACCTTCGTTATCTCAGGAAATACAGTCAAAATGGTAGTTCACTAGTCCTCAGGACCTATCTCTTCACCACCCATTTAAGAGAGCATAATTATAGTCAAAATTCATGTTTGACTCCTAATACAATACTATGATGCTTATAATATAAACCAAATTCACCAATCAATCGATTAACATGATAATTCATCGCTTATTTAGCAATATCATTCTAATTCTAGTTAACAAGATTAGTATCACTAAAATAATCTCGATTACTTATTTCAATTTCACTTACCAAAATATAAGCTAGTCTTCAATTACATAATCTTGTCACCGTATTAACCTAGAATTGCCATAATCATTTAATTCTCAATAATTAACCCCAACAATATCATTAGGTCCTAAATCCACAAATAATGGTCAAATTTTTTACTAATCTCATCACATAAACCTTAGGATTAATACCATTTAAATCCAATTTAGGCATTATGCATGATAAGTCTAAGTCCACTATTTAATATTCCTTGCATAAGTATCAACAGATATATATACATAGACATATCAATTCTTCCCAAATTTCTATTCTTGGCATGGATACAACTAAAATAGAAAAGTACAACACATGCAACATATTTTTGTATTAAAGGTACAACTAAGTCCAAATGCCAAAGTTTGCCACCAAAGTTTCAAAACCACAAATCAATGACACGAATGCGATCGTCACATCGAGGAGATGAAACTGCCTCTTCATCATTGACGCACCATGGCCACTTGAAAGCTGTCTGACACCTCAAAGAGCTCTGCCTTGATGCAAGCTTTCTAATGATACCCTTAGTTTCAATAATGGCCACATGAAAGTCCTCCAAAAACCACTCTAAAGCCTTCAAAGTTCACTTGCTTCGTTACCAATTTCCGTCTTCCTTGCTGCGTTTCACTGCCAAGCAATGCCTCCACGCTGTTCTCCCTAATGAGTATTGCCTAGACCACCCCTTAGAATCAAAGTTGGTTGCCAGAAAATAACAAACCCACTTGCCCCGCCATGAAGCTCACTTCGGTCTCTCTTGCGGTGGCTCACCGAAGGGGGTGTTAAGCCATGCATGTGGTGTGTGAGTGTGATTGAAAGTGTGGGGAGCATTTTGGTCAGTTTAGGTTGGGAAAAAGATGATCGCCAGTTGGAGATCGCTGGTGGTAAGAAGTGCAGTGAAAGCGAGGGTGACACAGGTGATGGTAAAGAAGAAATAAAAGAGAACAATGAAGAAAGGTGTTTTTATTAAATCTAATTTTGTGAAATTGCAATTCAACCCCTTTAGTTTGTTTGGTTATTCAATTGAGCCCTATTAATTTGTAGAACAAGGCCTTGACCCTAGTTGACTAGGAGTTTTCCATGCAACCCCCACATTTCTTTATTTGTGTATAATTAAGCCATCAAAAATCACAATTTGGCACAAATAGTTTCAATTAAAATGAAATCAAGTTGGTTAAAATTATAAATTGACCATAAAATTTCTAAAAATAATTATTAAGTAAAATTTCATAAAATAAATATAAAAATACTGACAATAAATCAATGTAAATTAAGAAAATTCTAGGGGTGTTATAATTTCTAGCTGGGTGGTGAAGTAAGGCCTGCCTATAATGATAATAATAACTAGAGGCAAATTCTACAATTCTAGATAGGGACTAGCCTTCCCCTGCAAATTTCTGTTCGTTACGTCTCCCCCACAAGCTTCAGCAAAAAAACTAGGACCAAATCAAATGCTTCTTTATCACAAAAAGTAAACATCCCATGTAACCAATCAAAAATTGAGTTACAAGATTGATAAATGGCATTTGAGGGTAGGTTAGATAAGGACCAAACCTATCTAGCTACATGGCAATGTAATCCATCTCCAATCAGACTCTCACAAATGTCACAAAGAGGATCATCGATTATTTCCCTATGACAAAGTAGTGATTTTGTGGGAAGAATGTTACTGACCACTCCCCAAGCAAACAGCTCTACTTTTAGTCAAACATCACTATTCCAAATGAAGCGAAAATCTGAACTTATAGTTCCTCTGCTGGCTCTTTTAATCTGTGTTGAATGGACAAATCAAGATGATATGCTGATTTTACACTGAAAATACCTGAGTGTGTGTAGTGCCATATTAAAGTATCAGGATTGTGTTCATCACCAATGGTATTATGAGAATAGAATTCAAAATCAGCAGGGTGGAAGATAATTTTAATTAACTTAGTGCTCCAACACCTTGGATGAGAAGTTATCAAGTCGGCAACTATAGAATTCGAGTGAAGCACTTTTGGTGGAGATTGAATGTGAAAAGTAGGGAAACAAGGAACCCATTTATCATGCTAGATTTTGATATTGTAGCCAGAGCCAACTCACCAACGAATACCTGCTCGGACCAATTTTAAGGAGCCCCAAATTCTCATCCATGTAAAAGATGGTTGACATCTCAGTGGGCCAGAAAGAATAGTGTAATTTGGGAAATACTTAGCTTTAAACTATCTTGCAAAAAAGAGAATATGGCTGAGTAAGTAAATACCAAGATTGTCTAGCTAATAATGCTGTATTAAAGGAACGAAGTTCTTGAAATTCCATACTGCCTTCACACTTACAACATCCCAAATGTTCCTAAGAAAACCAGTGAATCCTCCTAGCATGTTTATTGCTCCACCAGAATGAAGCCATCATCAATTCAAGCTCCTTAAGAAGACCATTAGGAAGTTGAAAATAGCTCATCACAAATGTAGAGGTAGCTTGGACCTAGGGGTGTTCATTCGATTAAAACCAAAATTTTTGATTTTTTAAAACCTAAAACTGAAACCGAATCAAACCTCTTCGATTCGGTTTTGGTTTTTTAACCGAAAAAATCGGTTCAATTTTGATTTTTCGGTTAAAACCAAAACCGAACTAGGAAAAAAAAACTTTTTTTGGTACAAACAAGTGTAATAAAAGTTTGTTTGATAAAAGTAAATTGTTTAATTAAAATTTTAAATTGGGTTACTTATTGTTTTAGTACCAAAATATTTATTTGACAAAAGTATATAGATAAAAATATTTATTTTTAGGTAAAAATATTGATTTAGATTACTTTTTTTGTATATTTAAAATATTTATTTTGATAAAATTATAATTCATTTATTCTAAACAAATGCATTTAAAATATTATAAATTTAAGAAGATAAATAAATATTTTAAATATTTTATGTTATAAAAATTTTAGTAAACACATTAAGTGTGCTAAAATTGCTAGCTTACAATCGTCAAGGAAGATACACGTGATTTTTGCATATCAAACTTCAACTGCTAAGGTCAAATAACAAATTAAATTTTAAACTCAATCTACTAAAATTAAATAACTAATTAATCCAATAACATCATAATATAGATTGCGAATTTGTAAATTTTGTGAAAAATACAATTATAACCTTATTAAATCATCATTTCTAAAAGATAATTTTGAAATATTGATAAAATTTGTATCCAAACTTTCTAAAAGATAATTTTGAAATATTGATTAAATTTGTATCCAAACTATCTTTTTTATGTTGAATTCTCCAATTTATCCTTCAAACTATATTGTCAATTTTGTTGTTGGAATAATTAAAAAGACATATTATTTATATAAAAAAAAATAACTTCTATTTTAAACATAAAATCGTCTTTATTTTTATAATAATATAGATAAAATCCTTATTGGCCAGCAAATTTGATATACTACTAGTACTACCACAAGAATAGCCAAATAAAATTCAATCTCTTATCCCTTAGTTTGTAATTTAAATTGAAGTTTCAATTTTGCTCATCAACATACCCAATATTAATATATATAAATTTAATTATTTAATTAAAAAAAATTTTACTTTTTGTTTTTTATAATATTTTTTGCTGTTTAAATCATAATCATCTATTTTTTATATGTAATGTGTATTAGTTCATATAATAAAAAATTATGTAATTGTATCACTTGAGTTTAGAAAAAATATCATTTTTTTTCTCTTTGTATCATAACTATTCATGTTTTTATATGTCATATATAATATCTATATTATTTATAAAACATAGGGTTTTTAATAACTAATTTGATATATGTAGTAATAAGATGATAAAATAAATTATATTTTATAAAATAAAGACAATATAGTTTTATTTTCTCTTCTCCGATTTTACTTCTTTTTTTTTCTCAATTATCTCACCTTATCAAAAAATTTCTTTTATTTATCCCAAAAATTTAAAAATACATTAACATTTATATTGTTTAAAAATTTATATTTATTTATCTTAAACTTAAAAAATTTAATAAAAAATGTGAAATAAAACTAAAACTAGTAGCAATTGAATATATAAATTTTTTTGATTTTTTGGTCTTTCGGTTTGGTTAACTAAACCAAACTAGTTTTTTTCGATTTTTGGTTCAATTTCGGTTAACTGAATCAAAAAATCGAAAAAACTAAAAAACTGATTTTTTTAAAATGAAAAATCAAAACCAAACTGAACCTAATTTTTTCGATTTTCGGTCTGTTTCAATTTTTTTTTAATACTTGGACCATAGCTTTTATGAGAATCTCTCGACCAGCCTGGGATAAGTTCTTTTTCACTCCACCCCCAAATGCGATTCCATAGCTGTTCATGGATAAAGGCAAAGATATCTTTTTTTGTTTTGAATAGCTGAGTCAATATTTTTACTGAACACAATTAAGGATTTATCAAGATTTATATGTTGGCTAGATGCAAGATCATATTGATGAAGGACCTGTCTGAGAGAATCAGGTGCATTATTATTTGCTTTGCAGAAAATAAGAGTGTCATCTACAAACAACAAATGAGAGACTAAGGAACGTGTCTACAAATAGAAATGACCACGTACTTATTAGCCATCGATCTTTCATGTAGAAGGCAACTTAAAGCTTTAGCACAAAATAAAAAAAGATATGGAGATAATGGGTCAGCCCCGTCATAGTCCCCTTTATGGATGAAAATTACCAAACTTCGATCTATAGAGAAGAACCGAATAAGAGACTGATGTTACACCGCATGATTAAATTCACAAACTGCCTTGCAAATCCCAGTTTCACCATAATATTTTGCAAAAACAGCAATTCAATCTTGTCATAAGCTTCGCTCATATCAAGTTTAATAGCCATGGAGCCAACTTTACCTTGTGTTAACTTTCTAATGTAATTGTTTACTTCAAAGGCAACCAGCACATTGTCAGTAATGAGTCTAGAAGGAACAAATGCAGATTGAGATTCAAAAATAATAGCATCCATGAAACGTTTGAGGCGGTTTGTTATCATTTTTGAGACAGTCTTGCAGGCTACGTTGCAAAGGTTGATTGGACAGAATTGAGTGACATTCTGGATTACTAACCTTCGGAATGAGCTCGATATGTGTATGATTGTATTCAGCAATTGACCGACATTCATTCAGAACACCGAGAGCAAAAAATGTAACATCATTTTCCACAATCCACCAAAACATTTGGTAGAATCAAGGAAGCATGCCATCAGGTCCCGGTGATTTCAGTGGGGACGTCTGGAAGACGGCTGCTTTCACTTCGCCAGTAGTATACAGTTGTAATAGTTTTCTATTCATCTGAGTATTCACCTTTAGATCAACATGTTGAAGCACAGAGTCCATATCTTCCTGCAATGGGCAACTGGATTGGAAAAGATCAGTGAATAATCTAGGAAGAGGAAATCCAAATTTACTCTGGATTAACACCAAGCACCAGAGTATGATCGTGACCATAGAATGAAGTTATTTTGATACCAGGAAGATGTCTTGGCATAGAAAAACCTTGTGAATTGGTCCCCTTCTTTCAACCATTCAAACCGAGATTGTTGTTTCCGCATAGTTTCTTCTTTGTCTATAATATCCGCCAAGTCTTAATGCATGTTTAAAACTCGGGTACGCGTTTGATCAGTTATGGTCCCATTTGACAGATTTTCTATCTGTTCGTGAAGGAATTGAATCCATTTTTCACTGAACTGACAACAATTTTGTTCCATTGAAGCAACCCCTTGTTGAAATTTAGCATCGCATCCTGTAGTTTATGAGAAGCATCAGTAGCTGATGTGGCCCAAGATTCTTCAACAACCTGTTCGCAGTCATCGTATTTTAGCTTAAAAGATTCAAACTTAAACGGACCGATATGATGTCAAATAATGGGGCTGAATTTATCAAATTCAATCAAAATAGGTAAGTGGTTAGAATGTTGTCTAAATAAATGCTGAACTCGATTGGATTGAAAACTCTGAAACCAGTTTGGAGAGACACAAGCCCTATCAAGCCGTTCACAAACTGTAAAAAAGTGGCTTCTTCTATTGCACCAAGTGAATAGAAAACCTTCAAAACCCAGATCATGCAAGTTTGCATCAGACATAGCATCCCAAAATTCAGTTGCCCTCCTATAGAAGATAGTAAACCCCCCTGCTTCTCAGAAACTATTAGAATGGCATTAAAGTCTCCTGTACATAACCAGGGAAGAAAGGACTGGGAGCTGAGATTATGCAGCAACTTTCAAGAGGTGTGGCGATGAGATACTTTTGAAAAACTATAAAATCCTGTAAATCGAAAATCCAGTCCAACAGAGACATCAGAAACAGCAATATCAATAAATTGAGTGGACATTTGTTGAAGGTGAACGCCCAACTCCTTTCGCTAGAATAAAGCCAAACCTCCCGACATACCAATTGAATTTGCAGTGATACCAAAAAACCTAACCCTTCATGAATGCGTTCCACCTTGCTAGAATGAAGCTTTGTTTCTGAGAGGAACACTAGATGGGGATTCTAACGGTGAATCAATTTGCCAAGTTCACGAACTATCTAGGGATTCCCCACACCGTGGCAGTTCCAACAAATGTAAATCATGGTGCTCTACGAGACTGCTGAGCAGTCATCGCCGTCTAGATTGTGTCATCAGTATCATTAGCAGGAGCAGAGAAAGAAAGTATTTTAGATGGCTTATCAAAGTGACCAACAGACCTATTAAGGCCAGAACATAATTTTCGCTTGCGAGAAGTGGAAGCTCGTCTATTTTTATGGACACCACAGAGGTCAAAATCTATCTCGAAGACATCGATAAGATCGGTGCATCATTTTTAATCAGCAATGGGACCTCAAATAGATTGAGATAGGAATTTTATTAATCGGGTTGCAAAGGGTAGAAGTTTAGTTTGGCTGTAGTTTATTTCAGATGCTAATATTGGGCTGAGTGGAAGTGTTAGTAATTTCCACTAAAAGCCAACTAGGCCAACATTTGGATGGGCCCAATTCTCGAGTTTATCATGATCAAAGTTGTTGTGGGCTAATGAATTTCCAGTTCCCGTAAGTGATTCCGAACCGACATCAGAGATGAAATTGCGCTGTCCCTTTTCCTTATGAGCATTTCGGAAAGCCAAAGCCCCAGAATCACTGGGTTGGGAAGCAGCATCATTAAGTAAAGGCACCAATTTCTTCTGGTTATCACTCGGAAGGAGACATGAGAAATTACCAAAAATTACCAAAAATAGCACAACCCCTTAGATTGGAAGAAGAATTCTAAACTTGTTGATTTCTGGCAGCAAGGGTGAGTAGATTCATTCTGGCATCTGAGTGTGGCATGGAAAAATAAGAACTCCCGAAAACCCACAGAGACGCTCGTAGCTAAGGACCGAATAGTTGAGAAGTCCGAGATTGGAAATGTCACACCCCCAAAATCTAACCAAATAATCTAGTCTCGAGGCGTAAACTCAATCCCAATTACATGAGTTATCAATCAAAATATTGATTATAAATAAAACTTCAAACATTTCTTGTAGCCAAATAAATCTGAAACATAGAAAAACTTGAAATATACATTCCTTTATCTTTACCTAAAAATCCATGAAAGTGATTAATAAACTAATACCGTAACAAACTAAAACAACCACAGAAGACCCTCAATAATACTTTAATCTCAATGCTTGTTAAAAGCTGAATCCACATCCTCATTAGGGTTAGGATTTAAGTTTGCCAAAAGAAAGTTAAAGATAAGGAAATGAGTGTACTCTAAAAGACTCAATAAGTGTCAAATGTGTGCAATGTGAGTTTATGAATTAAAATCATTTATATAGTGAAAATATTTGAGAAAATATAAGTGAAATTCATTAAATAGTCTAGCAATAATAGTCAAAAGGTTTATAAACAGTCATGTATTAACCAGTCAAGAATTTTATAAACAATCAAGCAGTATTAAATCAAGAGTTTAATTAGCAGTTTCCTAAACTAACAACTTAAATATAATGATCAAACAGTGTTTTGTTGTAGCTAGTCACATAGACAGTCAGTATTACCAAAACGTGATAGTTTGGCACAGTGCAGATGCTCAGGGGAAAATCCCTAGCACATCGCTGATACCCAGAAAAAAATTCCTAGCATACGGCTCGTACCTAAGGGAGAATACCTAGTGTATAGCTGCCACCTAAGGGGTAATCCTTAGCATACTACTGACACCCAAGAAAAAATCCCTAACGTGTCCAGTATAGCCAAACATCCCACCAGGATGGCACTAACAATTCTCCATACAGATATCCATTTAATAAATAGTTTGCAAATTCCCAGGAAAAATCCCTAGCATGTTGCTAATACTAGATAAAATAGTAAGCCAAAGAGACAACAAATAACAGTACAAGGCAGTACAGAACAAAATAGATAACAGGATAGTAATGGTAACATTAATCAGTTGATCATCGAGTTTACTTCACTAATCTAAAAACATTAAAAAAATCATAAAAGTATAGGTTTTCTTTTATTCAGATATAAAACAAGAAAATAAAATATTCTTTTTGTGTACAATGGAATATATATATATAGTGCAATGTAAGTTGAAAATAAGTCACAAATAATTATACAATACCATATATCTTTTTGGATTTTGAAACATACAATATATAGTATTTATAGATTTAGACACTCACAATACTTTGCATTCATCTAATTAATGATCTCCCAAGATTAGCTTGAATAGCTTGCCAAGTAATGATAATAATTAAATCAACTTCATCTAATGAACACTTCAACAAAGGCTTAAACTTTCCCGCTCAGTCTAAAATACTCAATTCCTATACAACACTTTTCATGACAAATGCCTAGAATGGCCTATATACTTGAATAATTCTTACTATATTTAATGTGACAAATCCTAATGGGAACCATACTTGTTATCCTCACTAGGAGTACTCATGTAGTGTCGAAGATTATAGAAATATAATTAACTTAACCACTAGTTTTTGAAATTAGAATGATTCTAGGACTAGGCCACAATTTTACAGTAGCAAATTTCATAATTTTCAGTAACTAAAATAAATAATATATGGTTCTAAGATTTTATTTATTCTTTTTCTAAAACAATTTCAAGTTATTGTAAAAGCCGAAAAATCAAAACAGTTTCATTATCATGGTAATAAATCTTTCAAGTTAAAAACAGTCCAAACCCAACCTATGCTCAGGCAGTTAAATTTAATAAATTTTAGAGAAATAACCACGGGGCCTGGGTTTATAAAAATTTCCAATAATGTTACTAACACATCAAAGTTTCTCAATAAAATTTATCACTTTAAAATACTATCATTTGGATGGATCAAAAAAATTCTAAACTAAACCTACACAGACTTGCCACTTAGTCTAGCAGAGTATATTTTTGGATTTTTATAAAATTCAATAATGATAGTTAAGACCTAAATTTTTCTCACAATGTTTTAGACACATTAAAATTTACTTAGAAAAATTTTGAAGTAAAATTAACAAGATTTGACCCACAAACTAATGTAAAACTTTTAATCCTAGAATTCTAAAAATCAAAATCCAGCAGCAGCAACAATTCTTGTAATTCTAAAATTAATAGTCCCTTTTGAATTGATGCTTTTTCATCTTGTGTTGGCACCTAAACTACTAAGCTCATAACGCTAGCAAAGGTTCAATTTTTATCCTAAATGACTTTACTGCAAGCTTTGATCGATAATCTTTAGAAAAACATATAAAACATCACCTCCATCTGACACCTCTAAGAAGACATTAGTATCTCCCTATATATTTCTGCTAGAATTCAAGCTGGCCTATGTAAGCGTGTGTGTATTGTTTTGCTATGTGTGTTGAGTGGGTATGACATTAGGTGCACAAGTTCGGCAATTACACCCTACAGGAAAATTGAATCTACTACACCAGGCTATGATTGTCCGATTTACATATAATTCGGCTTAGGCCCTTTTTCTTTTCTTTATTATTATTATTATTATTATTATTATTATTATTATTATTATTATTATTATTATTATTATTATTTACTCTAATCAAAGGCCAATAAAATTATAGACATATCCTAAATTTTTAGCACTGCTTTTCAAATAATTATTAAGGAACCACTATGCACACACACCAACAAAGAAGCCCATGACAAAAGAAACATCTCCTATTATTGCATAAACCATTTACTATTATCCACTAAGTTGTCAAAACATCTTCCTCATTAACGAAATTTACCTTGGGGGTATATTTGTTCTAGTGGTGCTGTACACGTTCCCTTTATTTCTTTTATTCCTTTGCGACTTTTCTTGTTCCTGACTTGTTTTTCTTTCGTGTTTCAGGTGGGTTTACAGAAGCGCTTCAACGGAGGCGTAATTGGGGATGCTGTGAAGGTCAAGTCTGAGAGGTTTTTGAATTGAAAAATGGAGTGTGAAATGGAAGTGTACAAAGAGTGGGGAAGAGTGGAAATTAGATTAGAGGAGGGTTAAATTAAAGTGTGAAATGGAACTGTACAAAGGGCAATTTGGCAGCGTGTAAGAGGGATTCTTCCGCTGAGGTTTGTAGGAATTTAATCCAAGAAGGACTCTACTATACTATTTTTAGGATTAAGATTATTACTTACTATAATTCTAATTCTAATTCCATAAGAATTATAAGTCCTATAACTAATAATTCATGCTCCTAATAATATTGTAAATTGATTAAGAGGAGAAAAATTTACTGTAAATAAAAATTATTGTTTTGACAAGGTTGAAAGACGTTTATAGTGAAAAGGGTGATGTTTAGGCTAATTTGACTAGGGAGGTCGAATGATCCGAGTACTTTGTTTCTTGAGGTCTAAAATCTATAACAACAGCACACGTTAAACTAGCCAAGGTGCCTCCGGCGAAGGCACTCTAACGCTCAAGTTAGCTCTAGTCGAAAGAGGATAATCGAACAAAATATTAAGAGCTTATAATGTATTTGGCATTACTTGAAACATGACTGGTTATGAGGTATTTATAGCCTTCTCCTGATGTGTAATATGTTGAAGGCCTCTATCAAGTATAGTGGGCTTTAATCTTTATAAAGGATTAATGATTATTCTAGATCCCAGTACTATTTCAGATGGTATCATCTCCTGTTTTCTAGGGTGAATAGTACTCTAGGTAGGTGCCTCCCTGTCAAAAATGGTGACAGGATTGGTGGCAGAGACTATATCGGCTGTCATGCGCCATTAATGCGGAGGTGTGCAACTTGTCAGAACATTAAATGCAACGAGGGTCTAAGACAGTACCGGCGTAAGCATCCTGGTCAATTATAGTCAAACAAACGAGGCGATCGACCAGAAAGATGGTTGGACAAGCTAAAATGCTTGAAGCCTCCTGTCGAATATAGTCAAGTATAGCATGCTCAACCATACGGTTGTCATCAACTGGTCTAGCCTATCTGGGCCCAGAACTGATGTTAGGTCGTGCTTGTTAAATGAGCCTATTGTGGGCCCGTTGGGCTATCCTATATCAAGAGTCCCCCCTACTCATGATCTTGATCAAACCTATTAATGAGCAGAGATAAGGAGTAGATAACTGAATGACAGTTACGGCAGTTGCCACAGTTATGCGCATTCGACAGGGTTTTGTCAACTGGATCGGGGTTTTTGAATATTCAATCAGAAATTTTGAATTCTCGACCAGGGTTCATGGCCGTTTTTCTACATTTGATGTGCTAGTTACTTCATAGAATACGAAGTGCGAGGGGGTGGGGTGCAATTATTACTATCACTTGGGTTTTCATGCCCAAATATCTATAAATATGTGGGATAGAGGTATCCATTTGCCCTTTTGTTGAAATTGTATATGGTCGAGTTCCTGCTTTCAAAGTTCTCCAAACCTTTCTTACGCTTAGAGTTTACAGGATATCTGCTGTAAGTTGCTCTATCCATTTGATCTTTTTTTCCTTTTCTTTTGTGAAAATGTCTAGCAGATAAGATAGTGTGGACACTAGGTCCAAGGGCATAGCATTTCAAGGGGAAACTGGGGTTGGAAGTGCATCTGAAATAACCCGTGAGAGTGGTTTATATAGCTCATCGAGCAATAGCTCAAGTTCGAGCAATTCGAGCATAGATAGGGCTATTTCCAAGGGCAAAGTTGGCCCGAGTGATTTCCTTGCATCTCAAGGTCAATTATTTACACCAAACTACTATACAGAAATAATTTCCAAAATATCCCCCATCAACTTAGAGCAAATTAAGGAAATGTACCATATTCCTAAGGAATATGAGTTGTTGGTGCTGGGGGCTCAGGGTAGAATGCATCAAACTCCTAGAGGATGCATAATGGTATTCGAGGAAGGGTTGAGGTGCAGTCTTAGATTTTCTCTTGCCCAAGCAATAGCCGACCTCCCAGTAGGTTTAAAAGTCTGTATAACCCAACTACTTCCCAATTATTTCGCAATGCTTTATAGTTTTGTTGTGTTGATGCATTTGTACAACCAACCTGCCTCATTTGCCAACTTTTCAAATTTATTCCATTTACCCATATCACGGAAGTCGGGTAGTATAGAGGAGTCTGATTTCTATTACTTAACAACTTGACCCTATTGAAAATTCTTAATATCCCATACTTCTTCATATAGCCAAGAGTGGAAAAAATATTTTTTTCATATTCAGGGGCCAGGGGATTTTGCCATTCCAAGGGATTAGTAGAAAAGGCCTATGGAGATGTCGAGGAACCAAACACCTAGTTAGCCAAATACCTTTATCAGGGATTTGATCAAATTTGAGCATATGAAAGCCTCAGTTCCGACTAAAAAAAGGTGTTTGGTATTGGCTGGCTTATCGCCAGTCCAGCTCGACCTGCCCACAGATGATTGACTAGGTAGAGATTCTTATCGATTGTGTTAATTGTGATTGCTTTTCTTTTTGCTCAATTTTGATGCCTGTTGTTCTGTCTGTGTTCGCAAATCAAGAAGAGATAATAGCTAGAAGCCAAGTTAAGGCTCAAGCTAGGGCCTTGGGAAATGAAAAATGATGTCGAGTAGCTACTGCTCAACAAGAGGCTCCCACTGTAGAGTCAATCACCTCCACACGATTGACATCCATTCTTATGGTTCCACAATCAAAAAAGCACCCGAGCCCGAATCTGCTCGATAAAAGGACCCATGTAAAGTAGCCCTATGGATCAGGGCAAAAGGTAGATAATCGAGCAGGGAGGCTTGGCGCCAAAGAGGACAACAGGTGACAAGGAAAAATAAAAAACAATGACAGGCTACGACCTATTTGGAAAACGTAGCAATGGCGTACTTTTTCAACTCCCTCAATTGTCATTCCCTCACTTTGGGTTTGACCCCAATGATGAAGTGACCGACTCAACCTCTATCTACAAAGAGGAATGATGGGCAGCAATGCCCTGAAGTGGATGACCTCTAGGCTTTTCTTATCTGATTAGCACAAATTGATAGGGCAGAGTCAAGTTAAGGTTTTCAAGGTATTAGCCTACCACTGTAACATGGTTAGTATATGGTCGACACTTTCTCGTCGAATTTCATTTTTGTAGTTATACTGTGGACTAAGATTCTCATGTTACAAGTGGGCCAAATAGGCTACAACATCTTCCACAAATCGGAGATAGCATTAGCTAACTGGGAGGAGCTGCAAGGGGGACAGAATGTGGATACCCTCAAGGTGCAGCTCGAGTCCTCCCAACCTAAGGTCGACCAGTTGACCAAACAAATGGCTGAGCTCAAATAGCAGCTAAACTCCAAAGATCAGCAGCTAGTCCAGGCAATCAAGGAGAGGAGCTGCATGGACTCAATAATAAAAAAGGCTCATTTGGACCTGCAAGTGAGCTATATCTCTGGTTGAGCGAAAGGTCACGCAGAGGCCATCGACGAAGTGCAGGAGGCCTTCGCTAGACACCTCCCCACAATGTGGCATGAGGTAGTGGAATAATTTATTTTAAGCTCAACTTTTCAGGATACGAGCATGATCATGTCTCTTAACAATGCTTGAGAGGTATTCCATAGGGCTATGAAGCAGCTCAAGTGCCTAGGTTATGCTTTTTGACCAGATAAAGTAAAATCAGTCCTGCACTGAATGACAATCTACAACCTTATTCCAACCCTGAGGAGGGTGGAGCCAATAAGGCTGGGGAGAAGGACACTACGACCCATGCTCTCGATGAGCCTCTGATTGAAGCTCAAAAAAGGAAGGCTGAGGTTGATGCAGGGTTGGAGCAGTTAGCTGATGAATTCACAATTGCCGAGGACCTTATCATCCAGCTTAGAGAGAAATAGGTTGATGTGGTGCAGTACATACTACATTAACTAACTTTATGAGCAATGTTGCAGGGCCTTTTCAACCATCCCTAGCTATTTTGCCCCTTGCTTGTGCTTTGTCAAAGCTTGACTTCAACTGGCCAAATGGCGATCGGGTGGGTTCCAGCTAGAGTTAACCTCGAAGCTAGCTATTACATTAATCTTTGCTGTTTTTTTCTATGTTTTTGTAAAATTGTAACCAACTTTTTAATGAATGAAAGATATTTTTCATATCAATTTTTTCAAATGAAAGAAATCTGTTAAACCTTGTCAAGTGTAACTCCATTGTCGCAATAGTATGGGGAATATCTAATAAAATAGTTGGTCATCACAATCATTATCAAGAAAATCTAACAACACTGTTGTCGATTTTATTTAATGTTAACTAACGCATGGTTTTGCCAAAGTGTGCTTAGCAATTTATTTTTCACAATTATGTGGCCGATTCTCATTGTTATATGGTCGACTTATTGATTGACTACTTGATCGGTTATTTGGTTTGGGCTAAAAAGCTTTAAGTTTGCAGTTTGTAGCTATTTGGGGTTAACGTCGTGGTCGACTTAAGTATTGGAAACTGATTGAGTAGCGAAGCTATTTCTTGGTTGACTATAGGGTCAACACGAGATTGACAGCATTAGTTGCTCATTTGTCAATTACAGGGTCGACATGGCACTTGATTAGCAGCATGGGGCTACTTGTTTATCAACTACGGGATCGACTGAGAACTTCATGGCAGCATAAAGCCGCTTATTGGTCAACTACGATGTCGACTTTGATCTTGAGAGGTAGCGAGGGGCTACTTATTCATCAATTATAGGGTCGATTGGGAACTTTGTGAAAGCATGAAGCCATTTTTTGGATGATTGCGAGGTTAACTTTGATCTTGAGTGGCAGTGAGGGGCTACTTATTCGTCAACTATGGGGTTGACTAGGAACTTTGTGGCATCATGAAGCTGCTTGTTGGCCAACTACGAGGTCGACTTTAATCTAGAGTGGCAATGAGGGGTTGCTTATTCATCAACTGTGGGGCTGACTTTGATCTTAATGGTTGCTAGATATGATTATAACAATATGCCTACAAATGGTAGTGGTATTGTTGGAACTTTATTCAAGTCGGAGAATACAAGGACGATTACAATATAATTTCAAATATAGAATTTTCTTAGGTTGATGGTGTTCCACGAGTGAAGGAGTACCTTCCCTTCCATATTAGTGAGTTTATAGGCATTGTGCTTTGATACTTTGATAATAGTATACGGTCCTTTCCATTTTTGGTCGAGCTTGCCCACATTCTTAGAGACTTCCACCTTTTTAAAGATGAGTTCTCCGACCTTAAAATGGCACAACTTAACTCCTTTGTTATAGCTCTCGGCCATCTTCAATTTGTATCGTTGTATTGTGTTTAAGCTTCTTACCTGCACTCATCGATAGTTTTCAGGTCGAGCTTTCTCTCTAATATGTTTCTGAATGGGTGGAAATTAATGACTCGAGCCATGTGTTGAAAGAGTTTAAAGGAGATGACTGCCTTAGACTCATAGACCAGACTGTAAGGGCTATAACCTATAGCTATTTAGAGAGTTGTCATGTATGCCCACAACACTTCAGGGAGGTTGTCTGTCTAGTTCAATCCAATATCCTATATCTTAGCTTTTAGATGGTCAAGAATCATTCTATTGGTTACCTCCATTTGATCGTTCAATTAAGGATTGCACACTGAAGTGAAGTGTTGTGTGATTCCCAAGGCTTCGTACCAATCTCTGGTGTTCCTACTCTGGAACTAAGTGCCATTATCAGAAGGACTTTGACCAGACCAAAATGACAAATGATGTTTTTCTAATTGAAACTCTTATTAGTTGCATCTATTATCTTAGGAATAGCTTCAGCTTCACCATTTGGTAAAGTACTCGACCATGACGATTATAAATTTTTACTGTCCAGTTGACCTGAGCAGCGAGCCCAAAATATCAACGCCCCACTAGTCGAAAGGCCAAGAAATTTGGATATTGATCATCGGCATTGTGGATTGGTGTGGCAAATTTAAATAGACTTGGCATGATGCACATTTTCGTGCAACATCCACCGAGTTTTTCAATAATATTGGCGAAAAGTATATGTACCTAATTATTTTATGGGCCAGGGATCTTTCGTTGGAATGGTTGCCACACATACTTACATGAATGTCCTATAATACCTCTAAAGCCTAGTCAGGATCCAGGCACCTCAAGAGAGGTCCAAAAATTGACCTCTTATATAACTGATCATGTTTGTCGAGTGCAAACGTAACAACTTAACCTCGAAGGCGTCAAGCCTCATTTTTGTCCATGGGGATGGTGCCCTTGCTTAGGTAAATCTTGATTGGGTCCTGCCAAGAAGGTATAATCTCCTTAATTTTTACTATCAAATTCTCCTCAAATGGTACAATCGATAGCCTATCAGTGATAAAAAATGTGATCTTCCTATCTCTCATGCCCCTAGTTGAACTTGCAAATTTTGACAGGGTATCTACCCGCTTATTCTCAAATCGAGGCACCTAACTGAGGGTGAAGCTTTTGAATAATTGTTGTCACTTTCTCACCTTGGGTAGGTACCAGCTCATCGTCAAGTCCTTAGTTTCAAAATTTCCATCAACCTGCTCGGCCAACATCTGGGAATCTGTAATGGTGACCAGGCACTTGACACCTTGATCGAGCTCTATTCTCATTCCAACGAGAAGGGCCTCATACTTTGCCTCATTATTCATGACTACATAGTCCAGTTTTATTGCAAAATCGTATTCCTATACGACTGGGGAATAAAGAGAAACTCCTGCTCCTCTACTAGATATGGTTAATAATCTATCGATGTGCAAAGTCTAAATAAGAGGGGCTTCATAATTCTTCTCAGGCAAACCAATTCTCTCGGTGATGAAGTTAGCCAGAACTTGTGCTTTGATAGCGGTTCTCGACTGAAAGGTGCTGTCGAACTCTCCTAACTCGATAGCCCATTTGGTCAGTCGTTCGAATGTGTCAGGCTTTGAAAATACTTATTTTAGTGGTTAGTTGGTCAGCACTATTATAGCATGAGATTGGAAATACAAGCACAGCTTTCAAGCCATGGTAACTAGTGCTAAGGAAAATTTCTTGATCTTGAAGTAATTATGCTTTAGTCCTTAAAGTAACTCGCTACTATAATAAACTAATCTATAGCTGTCGTCTCTGGGTGGGACCAAGATTGAGATTATCAATGCTTCAAAGACTACCAAATATATCCGGAGTACTTCTCCCAATTTGGGTTTTACAAGCATGGGGGGCAAGGATAAGTACTGCTTCAACTTGACCAGTGCCCGATCACATTGTTTACTCCATTACAAATCTAATTTCTTAGCATTTTTGAGAATTTTGAAGAAAGGTAAAATCTTGTCAGCCAATCTTACATTGAATCTGCCCAAGGCAATAATCCTCCCAACCAGCCTCTAAACGTCTCTAACTGGTCGTAGGGGAGTGATATCGAGAATGGCCTGAATGTTTTATGGGTTTGCCTTAGTGCCTTGTTGACTAACCATATAGCTTAAAAATTTACCTCCATAGACCCCGAACGTATACTTGTTTAAATTCAATTTTAGACCAAATGCTCTCAGATTTGCAAAAGTATGATCGAGGTCGAACAAATGGTCTTGAGCATTTTCTGTCTTTACAATCATATCATCGACATACACCTCCATTGACTTTCTAATTTTATTTTTGAACATAAAGTTGACCAACGTTTGGTAAGTCACTCCAGCATTTTTCAATCCAAAAGGCATGACCAAAAAGCAATAGACCCTATTAGGAACAACAAAGAAAGTTTTATCCCTATCCTCGGGAGTTATGAAAATTTGATGGTAACCTTGAAACGCATCCATCATGCTCACCAACTCACAACCAGTAGTTGAATTAATTAATAAATCTATTCGAGAAAAGGGGTAAGGATCTTTAGGGCATGCTTTATTTAAATTAATAAAATTGTTACACATTTACCATTGTTTCTCATTCTTTGGGACGAGTACAAATTACAAAGCTTAGAAGGATATTGAATTTCTATAATATAACTTGCATCTAGAAGTTTTCTGATCTCCTGCTCGATGATTTAAGTCCTTCCGACAATGAATGTCCTCATCTTTTGCCTAATCGATTTGTATAAGGGGTTGACATTAAAGTGGTGCATGATCACATTAGGGTCGACTCCCTGGAGATCATATGTTTTCCATTCAAAGAAGTTAATATTTCTCCTCAGAACGTTGATCATAAGATATTTTAGGCAAGGGCCTATGTCTGTCCTAATGCGGGTTATCTTGTCGGGGTTTCCTTGTTTAAGCTCGATAGTTTTAAATTCTTCGATGAGCTCCACCTTGGTATCTTCCAACTTTTTCTTTTTGTTGGCTTCGATCTCCTCAGGTTTTGCTACTGAGGTATCTCCCAAGGTCTTCAACTGTGGTTGAATCTTCTGCCCGTTTGATTCGATCGAGATGTTGTAATACCTCTAAGTCTCCTTCATGTTGCACAGCAGCTCTTCTATGCCCGCTGGGGTCAAAAATTTGATCTTCATGTGGTAGGTCAACACAATAGCATTAAAATTATTGAGAGTTGGTCGACTTATTATAACATTATAAGTAAATGGAGAATTAACCACTAGATAGTTCACCATCAAAGTTCTCATTCGAGGAGCCAAATGATGTCGACAGGTTGATAGATCCTTCAAGAATAATTTTTGACCCCCCAAATTCAACCAAAGGAGTTCACACATGTTTAAATTTTAGCTGGCCTATATTCATTCTTCTCAAAGTAGGGAGGAAAAATGATGTTGGCTGAGCTGCTATTATCAACCAGGACCTGACGTACTTAAAAGTTGGCAATCTTGACAAAGACTGCCATAGGACAATCTATTTTATGGTTAATATTCTTGCCCTCGAGGTGGGCCAAGTCACTGTCAATGAATGAGATAGCCCTTGCGCTCATTGATAGGTGGAATGTTGTTTTGACGTGCGAGGTTTTAGTTGACTCCAACTTTCTTTGGGTTTACCTTCGGGCAGATTTTGAGTTCCCCCCAATAGGACTTCCCACAATCATGTTGATCACTCCTAGAATGGGCGGGTGATCCTCGTGGGTGATTTTTTTCCTTTATCCTTTCTTCTAGGGTTAATCGACCTTTCTCTATGGGGAGTTTGATCAGTTTTACCCCCTTCAACTTACGTGTCCACGACTGTATATTTCTTAAGATGGCTTTGTATGATTAGCCTCTCAATCTCATCCTGAAGGTTGAAGCATTCATTAATGTCATACCCCTTCTGTTTGTGGAAGTGGCAATATTTTTTAGATTTTTTCATTGCCTTAGTCTACATTATTTTTCTCAATTTTTTGAAGAGATTATCATGTTGAATTGCATACAGGACCTCTTTCCTCAAAATGTTTAGGGGTGTGTAGTCGTGGAAACGTTTTATTGGAGATCAACCTCTTTCTTTGTGCTTTTGGTCATCTCTCTCTTTCTTCTTTTTGTCAACCTCAAAAGATCCAAACTTGAGCTTGTTCATCTCCTCTTGGGTCATGTATCTCTCAGCCAGGTCGAATAGTTTCTCCATCGACCTGGGGATTTCACACACCAATGCATTGATGCATTCCTTGTGTCTGAGCCCTACAAATAATACGTTAATTAGGAACTCAATCCTGTGTTATTTACCTTGAGGACCTCCATGTTGAATATTGTAAGGAAGTTATAAAGGGACTCTCCCTCACTCTGTTTAACAGTATGGAGACAGGTGTGGGGGAGTTTCACCATTCTTGTACTGGCGAATTAGTGTAAAAACTTGTTACACAGCTGGTCGTAAGAGTATATCGATGAGGGCTTGAGCTTCACAAACCAGTCGAGTGCAATACCCTAAAAAATGGTTGCCAACATCTTGGCATGAATATATCCATTGTGCCCATGCAGCTACATCATATACTTGAACTGCATCAAGTGCTCGTTGGGATCCATCGAGCCATCGTATCTCGACAGACTAATTAAGACCTTGGCATCAATAGTAATGCACTCATCGATTATCTCTTGGATGAATGGGGAGCTTCTTTCCTGATGAGACCCCTGGAGGCCCTCTGGATTGGGCGCGCTATTAGTATTTCTCCTCGAGATCTTGTCGACATGCTTATTCAGTTATTGAACTTGATGGAAAACTTCTTCCCATTTCTCCCAATTAGCTAGAGTAACATTTCGATAGAGACATGGCCTCGTGCACTAGGCCCTATTGTGCTATGGCGCTCGAATAGGCTGGGTCGTGAGGTTTGTAGATTATTCCATATCCTCATGGTAGTCACGCCTAGAATGTTTGACCCTATCGCATTACAGGGCTCCATTAGGTTAAACGTGATCAACAAAGTCGGCGATCTCCTCCCTCAACTCCGATCGCCTTCTTTCCTCCTAGAGGCATCTAGGACTGGCTTCACGTCAAGTTGGTGGCCACCTAAACTCCTGGCAGCCACGACTATCCTTAGGGGACTTGTCTTCTAGCGGAGGTGGTTGTAAGATGGCACTGCCAGCTAAGGCCAGCATAGTGGTGTGCCTATTTAGTGCTACAAATAGTTGGGCAGAGATTTGCTCGCTTATTAGCTATATCAACTAGGGCATCGTCAATGTCACAACTTGCTCCTGGGGGGTGCTGAGGCATGGAGCCTGTGCACCTTGCTAGGGCGAAAGGGGAGGAAGAGATGTGGTTCTCTTGTTTTCCTTCCTTTTTGATGCGGCTCTTCGTGCGTTCACCATTTTTCATTGCAATCTCAAATGTTCCCACAGACAGCGCCAAAATGATGAGGTTGAAAGTTGTTTATAGTAAAAAGGGTGGTGTTTAGGCTAATTCAATTAAAGAGGTCAAATGATCCAAGTGCTTTGTTTCTTGAGGTCTGAGATCTGCAACAATAGCGCACGTTAAACTAATCAAAGTGCCCCCGACAAAGGCACTCTGATGCTCAAATTAGTTCTGGTTGAAAGAGAATAATCAAACAAAATATTAAGAGCTTATAGTGTATTTGGCATTACTTGGAGTGTGGCTAGTTATGAGGTATTTATAACCTTCTTCTAGTATGTAATATGTCGAAGGTGCCCCTATCAAGTGTAGTTGGCTTTAGTCCTTGCCATGGGGTTAATGGTCATTCCAGATCCCAGTACTATTCCTGGTGGCATCATCTCCTATTTCTTAGGATGAATAGTACTCTGGGGAGGCGCCTCCCTATCAAAGATGGTGATAGGGTCGATGGCAGAGTTGGTGGCAGAAACTGTATTAGCTGTCACGTGCTATTAATACGGAGGCATGCTGCTTGTTATAACATTAAATATGGCGAGGGAATGAGTCGGCACTAGAATGAGCGTCCTGGTCAATTGTAGTCGAACAGACGGGGCAATCGACCAGAGAGATGGTTAAACAGGCTAAAAGGCTTGAAGCCTCCTGTCGAATACGGTCGAGTATAGCATGCTCAACCATACGAATGTCGTCGACTGGTTTAGCCCATCTGGGCTCAAAACTAATGTTGGATTGTGCATGTAAAGTAGGCATACTGTGGGTCTGTTGGATTATCCTATATCATGTTTTTTTTTTAATTTATTTATTAATATTAAATAAATTTCAAGATGGGAATTTAAATTTCCTTTTCTAATTTTCAATATATGTGTGTATTCTTAAAAGAATGGTATTACATGTCTTTTAATTGAAATACTAAATAAAACAAAATAAAATAATATAAGTAACCAATTAATTACAATTTTTTTTCTGGGGCATTACAGGAAATCAGCATTATATTATTAATCGAAATCTTTCACTAAATGACCAATTAGGCCGCAAACGTAACAGAAATTGGGCAGCCTTTCATACTGAAGTGTCAAGCAGATTTTCTCTCCAACATTCCCGCCAATATACAGGACACGAAAAACAGGCTTACAAATATTGACAGAAAACTCAATGCGGAGGAAATCACTACGTTTTTGGGTTTCTAAATTCAAGTCAACCTCTTTAAAAATGCCAATTCTGTTACCAATTGCCTTAGCCACTTCTAGAGTTCTCTTAAGAACCGGTATACCCCAAACATGAATCCAAAATTCACTGAAATCCGAGGGCAAATATGCTGGGTCTTGATCGGTACCCAGATCACTAATCACCTGTAAGTTCCTGTCAAAAGACCACGACCACCTTGCAACACTTTTCCTTGTCATGCAAATGTTGGTAAAAAAGAAGGAATCGGAAGTCATCAATAAACCGAACTGACATGGCTCGCCTGGGTTGCATAAGTCGAGTTAACGAACCTTGAAACGCATGAATATTCAAAGGTTTCGATGTAACAACACGGCCAATTTTGAATCAAAAGAAGATTTACTTCACACCTCCTCCGTGACAATGAGGGTAGAGGATGATTCCTCTTCAGTAAGAACTAGAGAGTCGGAAAGCTTGTCCAGATCTAGATCCACGGAAGACCGACGGAAAGACAGAGTGAATTAGAGGAGAAATTACCAAATAACCGTAAAAAAAAAAAAAAAAAAAAAAAACCTCTAAAGGCAGAGGACCAGCACTCCCATACAGAGAGAACCAAACTCTCGTACAGAGGGAGTCAGTTAATTTAACTGAACGCACGTATAGCTTTTGAATGACCCAAATTTTGGGGTTAAATAGGTAACTCGAGCAAAGTAAGCACATTATCATATTAAATATGTTTATTATAAGCCAATAATTGTTGAACTTGTTCCAAACAATTCCCATGACCTGTTGATTGTATTTTAGAAAATACATATATCGCGAAGCACGAAAGCCAATTGCATGTGATAGATTTAACATGTGTAAATAGAATTTTGTTGATTTTTACCTATTCATGTTCATATATATATATATATATGTATGTATGTAATATTCGAACGTTAAAAAATTCTAGATGAATATGTAGAGATGTGTAAATATATTAAATATTATGTATACATACTTTGTAGTTAACTTTTAAATAAAAAGTAGTCTATTTATAAATAAGTAGGTCATGTGTATCTAATGTATGAAAATAAAAATGAAAAAATATGACACTTATGGAAATTTCATTTTCCTTAATACATGCACGACTATGAAAAGTTCGTATTTTGTTCACAATGCTTTAATGACTTTGGCCCAAAAGAAAAACCATAGGATTAAGACTGTTAATGGAGCGGATTTTAATTCAAATTCAATCCGATTATTTAGAATTCTTATCTGATAAAAGATTCGATAGATATGATTTGATTAAAAAAGTTTGAAATCCGAAATAAATGGAGCAAATATGGATATGGCTCGATTCGATCCATTAATAATTCGAATTTGAATATATTTAATATTATACATATATATACACATAGTTGGATAGTAATGCCAAAGTATATATTTGGATGAAGGAAGTAATGAACTCTTGTGTAATATATGTGATGCTGCTGGAAGCTGTGCATAGAGGAAATGAGGGTTGTATTCTTGGTGATTCGACCAGGGAGGTCAAGTACTCTGGATTGTATATAACTTTAGGCTTAAGATCTGTAACCACAACATATGTTAAACTAGCCGAGGTGCCCCTGGCTAAGGCACTTCGATGCTCAAGTTAGTTCTGATTGAGATGGGGAGATCGAACAGAATATAGAGAATGTAAAGCTTATAGTATATGTGGTCTTACCTTGAGCGTGGTTGGGATTGGAGTATTTATAGCTTTCTATAGGCATGATTTGACTCAAGTACCCTTGCTAGGTGTACTGACCTTTGTCTTTACTAGGGGGTTGGGGGTCATTCCATGTCCAAATCCCAGTATTGTGCCAGGTGACTAAATCTCCTATTTTTTTTGGATAAACAATGCCAATGGAGGCGCGTCTCTGCTAAGGCTGTTGGTCGGGTTGTCAGAGTTATCAGAATTGGTGGCAGCGGTTGTACCGATCGTCACACATCAATAATGCGGGGCATGTAGCCTGTTGGACTAATAAATACGGTAGGGATCTAAGTCAACACCGGAGTGGGTCTTGAGGTCAATACATGTCGTCTAGACCCAAATACTCAAACTTCTAGAGTGGTCCTGAGGTCGATACGGGTCGACCGCAGACCCTGCCAGGTATGATCGATACCAATCGACCAAATAGATTTATCGTTAGGCCTCCTGGGCTGTCTCATTTGATGTTGGGCCTATTGGGCCTATGAGGTTATCCCATATCAATATGAAATCATGTATTTTTCATATAAATTATTAGATTTTGAACTTATTTACATTATAATTATATCACTTATTTTTTAATTTTTATAACAAAATATTATATGCAAAGAATAATGAGTAAGAACCGAATGCCATAATTTAACAAGAATGCAATATAAATCTTGATTTAATTAGAATGAGTTTTTTTTTTAAGAACTTTGAGTTTATAGTTAATTGATTAAGAATCATGTATAACTATGTATTTA
>JACGDI010005235.1:425180-445111 GCA_014898725.1 Jacaranda copaia | reverse complement strand
CGAGATGGGGAGATCGAACAGAGTATAGAGAATGTAAAGCTTATAGTGTATGTGACCTTAACTTGAGTGTGGTAGGGCCTGGAGTATTTATAACTTTCTGTAGGCGTAATTTGAATCAAGTACCCTTGCCAAGTGTACTGGCCTTTGTCTTTGCCAGGGGGTTAGGGGTCATTCCATATCTAGATCCCGGTACTGTGTCAGGTGGCTAAATCTCCTATTTTCTTGGATAAACAATGCTAGTAGAGGCGTCTCTCTGCCAAAGTTGTTAGCCGGGTTGTTAGAGTTATCAGAGTTGGTGGCAGCGGTTGTACCGACCGTCACATGTCATTAATGCGGGGCATGCAGCCTATCAGACTAATAAACACAGTAGGGATCCAAGTCAACACCAGAGTGGGTCTTGAGGTCGATACATGTCGACCAGACCTAAATACTCAAACTTCTGGAGTGGTTCTGAGGTCAATACGGGTCGACCGCAGACCCTGCCAGGTGAGGTCAATATCGGTCGACCAAACAAATTTACCGTTGGGCCTCCTGGGCTGTCTCATTTGATGTTAAGCCTATTAGGCCTACTGAGTTATCCCATATCAATATGAAATCATGTATTTTTTATATAAATTGTTACATTTTGAATTTATTTACATCATAATTATATCACTTATTTTTTAAGTTTTGTAACAAAAAATTATGTGGGAAGAATAATGAGTAAAAATCGAATGCCATAATTTAACAAGAATGCAATATAAATTTCGATTTGATTAGAATAAGTTTTTTTTTTTTATAAAACTTTGAGTTTATAGTTAATTGATTAAGAAGCATGTATAACTATGTATTTATAATATCAAATAAGTACTCTTATTAGCAATTGAACCTAAAGTGTAATGATCTGGTAAATGAATATGATTGAGTTAAATTTTATTATTGCTTTTAAGTGATCAGTAAACTTAAAAATTTATTTATTAATTTGTTGTGTATGTTTTTTTAAGAATGAATGTTTGAATTTGGACTCTACTAAATTTTTAGAAAAATAATAAATATATGATGATTTTTAAAATATTTGGATTTGAGTTTTTTTGGATATCTGACGAATATCCGACTTTTATTTGGATTCGGATATAATTATACCAACTACAGATCCGATGGATCTTGGATCAGATTTGAATCTAGCATATTACTTTTAGATTCGAACTTAAATCTAGCATGATCCAACTCAAATCCGACCCATTTACAGTCCTATATAGGATATTGGTGATTGGATAGCATTCATTGGGCCTTTGAAATTTAGCTACTCAAAATTATTAGAAATCCAACAAAGAGTTACAAATTTAAGTGAAACTGGAGTTTTTCAATAAAATGATAGATTCACATTTTCATCAAAAAATGAAAACGTAAAACATCTACATGCCAAAATTTTTGACCTGTAATATAATTTTTAATTGGAGGCTCACTAAAAGAGGTGAGCTGTAGAACTCACAAATTAGAAAAGCATTATGATCATTTGATCACGAGGGATTATACATGAGTTATACACATAATGACGAGATATTCTAAGACCACAGAGACCATGTCTTCATCCATAGGATCCCAAGTACCGGGTCGATCGAAATTTCGATTCTCTCTGAACTACTCATTTTCTAGGGTTACACATGGAATTTTTTTTTTTTTTTTTTTGATAAGAGGTTACACATGGAGGTTACTAAAGAAGAAATGCACTTTAAGCAGTCGAAGTAATTAGTATGTTTTATTTTTATGGCATGTAAGGTTTCGTGGTGGAGTTGTTTATCACGTCAGTCTAACACACTGAAAGTGGGCGACACCATTTTTGAATTTTACCTCAATTTTATAAGTTTGCTTTTTAGTAGTAATTTTTTTTTGCCTTTTCTTTTAACATCAATTATTATTGCTAAGTTCCGTGGTGGCCCATGCACTACTGCAAAATCTGATCCTCCAGAGACCGTGGTTCAGAGAGCTATGTACTTGCTTCAGAATGGATTAGGGAATTATAATTTGTTTACAAATAACCGTGAGGATTTTGCTTTATATTGTAAAACAAGATATCTTGTTTGTGGCCAAGAACCCCTGGGAAGCAGTGGTCAGGCCTCATCTGTTGTGGGTGCTCCTTTGGCCGCAATTCTTGCTTTGCCCCTTCGGTTATTCGTTTCAAGTCCGGTTGCTATTGTCACTGCAACAGCTGCAATGTATTCTTTAAACAGGTATGCTACCGACATTGGTGTGCGGGATGATGTAATTGAGGTGCAGGTAGAAGACATGGCTTTGTTCCATGGCAATAAACTTGGTGCTGAATATGAATGAATGTTCAGATGTGATTGACGTTAATAACACTCAACCTGGAAAGAGGCAAAGAAATTGTTGACAGAAAATACAAGTTAAGCATGTTGTGGACAAAAACTCTTCCTAATTTCTTCATCTTCTGTATGTATTTCTATTGCTAATTTTTGCTTTCTCTGAAAGGGGATAATTGTATGTAAGTATTCCATGCAGTTGAACTCATAATTTTTAAGATTTTAATGCAACAGAGTATGCGGTCTGACTGAGTTTCATTCCTTTATTTCCTCGAAAGGCATGTTTTTAGATGTAGCAAACTAACAACGCATTTACTCCAGGTTTGATATAAACCTGTTATGAAATCGATGACCCTCCAAGCAGTGTTTCATTCTTTGCTGTGCATGTTACTCTCCTGGCTAGCAAACAAGTGCAAGGATAGAACTCTGCCCTGCTGCTGGGCTCAATTCCGTAAAATTTGGAGGACAAATTATGATTATTCTGAATAAGTCACTTACCATTTCATTTTGGTACTTTGCGCATTATCCTTGCACCTTTTTACCAGATTTCCTTTAAAATTCACAGGTCTTGCTTGGCAGACCGGCGTAATTCCGCCGTGGATCAATCCACAAGTTTCCAGAAATATACTGCATGATCCTAGAATATTTCGACTTTTAAGTTCCTATAAAACTAGGTTCCTCCACAATTACGGCCCTTTTCTCTTAAATTTGTTTTTCTTCAATAAAATTTAAATTCGAGATTGAGCTTTAAATGTAACAAGAAGAGTATGCAAGCATATATACTCTCTTCTTTTGGTTTTTTGAGTTTTAGTATACTTATTGCAAAATATATTGTACAGGTGAGATTGTTCTATTATTCTCCAAGTGATTAAAAATTTGGTTTGTGTTAGCTCATAATGATATCAAACGCGTGTAAAATTGTATCCAAGAAGTTATTTACATTCTTTTCTACGTATTAAGTGGTTAGAGCAAACTAAATTTATTTGGGGGGGTTGGGGGGTGCGGAATTTCAAACCGAAAAATTTCAATCTCATTTCCAACATTACATAAATGCGAAAGCAGAGAGCTATCACAATTGAGAAAGTTAGCCGATAATTACTTGATTTGTCGGCTTAACCTACCCCTGAAAGAAAGAAAAAAGAAAAATATGAAAAAAAATATAGGTCAGGAGAACAGAGCATTGTTCGCCTGTTACAAATGCTCCTTCATACTGTATATGACACACAGAAATCCTATCAAAAATATATTCTACATACACCTACCACACTATCTGAGCATCTCTATGCAATACACCATTTTGGTGTCACTTGTAGTTCCTACTTGCAAATTGCAAACTGTTGTGTGTCACAAGCTCGCAGCACATTGAAGAGTATCAGTCAAGCTGACAGGAAGCAAAACAGCAGCAGCAGCAGCAGGAGGAGGTTGACAATTGTTGAATAGAGTCGGCCCCCCACCTGAGCTAATACCATTACCAAAACTAACATTTGCATTGGCCGCACTTTGCTCACTCATTTGCAAAAGCTGAATGAGTGACGAAAATATCTCATGACGCGTGACACGACGACTTCCCTGAAACCAAACGCATTTAATTAACCTTTTCTGTCAATTTCTTACAACAGCTACATAAGATAATCCCTAAATGTATAAGCCTTCTCTTTAATATATAGTTCCATGCTCACCTCAGCCTCCACTATGAAGTGAGCCCATATCTTTGTTTCACGAGCTTCCATTACCCCCTTCAGGACAATCAACCCAAAACCTCGTATTATATCTACTATCTCCAAAAAGAAACCTTGCCCGTCACACAGGATCTGCAGAAAAAAAAAATTGATAATGTGAATTGGAAGCGATTAAACAAAGATTATTTCTCTTTTATTCAAAATGTAGACAAGGGGTATTATGATGTTACCTCTATAAGCATTTGACTAGGGGTACTAAGGTCCTCTACAATCAATGGACAAACCATGGTTTGATCGCCAACCTCACAAGCCCATGTAACTCCTCCTCCACCACCACCATTGCTCGAGAGATTCTTTTGGACACTCCCACTCTGTCACCAAATGTTTTTGAAATTATACCTGTTAGTTTATCTGGTACCTGATGCGCAAGACATGCCCGCATCGCAAGAACACACAATGTTATATAAACATAGGAAAACTCTTTTACCTTTGGCTTATCGATTTGCTTCAGACTTGCAGCATGTTTTGTGAGATTGTGCATGAAGTTCAAGTGTCTAATGGTTCGTTCCAACAAACGGTCAATGCTCATCTGCCATGTCCAGTGATTACTATGTCAAGAAACTAGTATATTTTGCACAATTACATGGCAAGACTAAGACAAGCATATACAGAATCCTGAGGGAATGAAACAAAGGAAAACACTTGTGCCCAATAATAAAGACATGCTTGATTGAAACACGAATTTTTTACTCACCTTCTCACCATTAGGAATGAGTTCCCTCAACTCTGCAAGCCGCTCTTGAATCATTTGACGATCTTTTGGCCTTGGTCTTGTTCCTGGTTTAGCTTTCTTTTTCCCGGTTTTTGCAGGTTCATCTTGCCTCTTTGATGAACTATTGTTTCCGGCACCAATGCTAGAGCTATCACCAATACATGAACCTGCTTCCTTTGTGGGGCCTTCACTATTCAGCTCATTTTTCCCTGTCACAGGGTCATAAACTGGATTCAGCAATTTAACTTTTCCATCAAACTTAGGAAGACCTTGAGTTTTTACTTGGTTGTGGCTCCATGACTGCCAGTCAATTTTTCTTCTTTTAGCAGCAGAGGCTGATTGATCCTCAAATCTAGATTTGGCAAAAGAGCAAGAGCTGCTACTAGCAATACCATCTAAAAGCTGATCAAGGCCTAATTTGGAGAACAAGCTGTTTGAGGTGGGAATTTTGGATCCCACATATCTCTGCGAGATGCACTCAGAGACATCTGAACTGAAATTCAAGTGATCACCATTCACAACTGGGATCAGAGTTTCATTCCAAGCCACTGGCTTTTCACATCCAGCTTCCACTCCCAAAGTATCAAACAGCTTATCAATCCCAGACGTGTTGGAACATCTAACTTCATGATTAGATATGAAGGCATCTGTAATAGAACTTTGTGTTGAATTGGTTGGAAGATTTTCTGAGAAGTGGATAGGAGAGTTATTTCCACTCAAACTGGATAATGGGATGAGTCCTTTAGCAAGTGACAAGTCATTACTAAGTAGAGCAGTGAATGGGGTGCTGCATGGGCTTGGGCCTGGTTGAGGGGAAAACCAGTGAGAGAAGTCATCATCATCTAGGCCTGATTTAGAGATGGCCTCACCAAAATCATTTTCCTGGAACAACTCCTCCAAAGTTAATAAGCCAGACGGTACGCTTTGAGCTTTACAATCAGTTGGATCGAGGAATGAAGTAAAACTCTCAGCGTTGAACACATCTTTGAAGAATTGCTGAGGCTGCAATGAAGTGGAAGCCATGTTTCCATGGATATTCAAACTTGAATTTCTGCAAGACTCAATGCTGCTTGGTTTGGAGAAAGGCATGTTTTCCTCAAGTCTGGAAGTCGAATGAGGCCAAGAAGAAATCAGAACTGAACAATCACTTTTATTGCTAAGTGCTTGGGTGGCTGAGCAATCAAAAAAATTGCCAGACTCTAAAAGCAACTGTTCCAATTGATCGGTTGCCCTGCTTCCAATTTGAATTGGGCTCTGATGGTCTGAAGTGGAAGGAAATGATTGAGATGGAAGGACCAAAGAATGATTTGCTTCCATGAAACCTTCACAGTCTGCATCTTGTTTCAAATTCTGGTGGGAAATGGCACATGATAATAGTGAACTAAAGTGCATGCTCGATTCAAAAACTTGGCTATCTGAAGGAGGCTCATTTTCTAAGAATTTCATTTCGCGACTTTTATCCATTCCTCTGAAAAGCTCTTTTACTTGGTCCACAAATTCTTTTGTATCAGGATTCTGCAGCAAATAATTCGACAGAAAGAAGGAATAAAAACTGAGTAAGAACACCAAAGTAGAAATAAGTGGCTTCACCAATCTTATAAACAAGGGAGAAGCCCATGAAGCTTCCTTCTAGAATGAAATGCGTGCTCATAGTTGTTAGCTGCGGCCTACAAATTCTCCAACTTCATTCAATCTTCCAAGAGCAGAATCACGTTACAAAACTGCCTTCATATTATTGTGTGAGGATTACTTACATTAGCCAAATGTTTCTAATGCAAACAACCAATATCTTATTCTACAGAGACAGAGACAAGAGCAGTGAATGAGAAGAAACGCACACAGGGAAGATGGAATAGCATATTTTAGAGCAATACTAACCTTCTGAGTGGATCCAAGTTGTACAACTCCCCAAGGTTCTACTGAGATTACCGCAATAGTCTGCAAAATAAATTGGAATACAGATCAGCTCATTTGGAGAATATTATGATTGAAAATTTAAATAATTTCATTGAGCATATTAAAATTGTTTCAAAACAAACACATTGAATGGGACTAAAGCAAATAAATGGGCACCTTTATCCCCATAGAGAATTGGCAGTAGAACTCAGAATCGTCCTGTAGAACGAAAATGCCATTTCTAGAATTAGTAGAAGAATTTTTATGGCATTTGACCAAGTAAATTTTCTAAAACAAGAAATTCGGAATGCCTTCTTAATCCATAGTGAAAATAAAAAAGATAGCATCCTTTAAGAACTGAGAGAGATTGGACAATCATCGTAATGGATGAACGGGTTTGGAATGTTGGGTGAAGTTATTATACCTGGAAAACCTCAAGACTTTCAAATGATCTTAAACAATTTTGCCTTTCATGATGGGTATCCGAAAACATCCACTGGTGGTTTTTAGTAAATGCAGCTTGCCCAATTAACCTGCATCAGAATCCAGTGAAAAATATGCTTTAGACATGCATTCTCCACAAAGAAAAATTTATCTTGTTCAAATGGGGGAAAAATTATGATACTACAAATTTAAAAGATACTACAACTAAGAAGTATAGTAGCTTACCCTCCTCCTAGAACATGTACTTGCATAACCAAACTATCAATCAGAGCTCCCATTTGTTCTTCATAATAGGCATCTTTTAATGTCAATAGTCTGTCAGGCACAAAAGTTTCAAAAATTGATAAATTAGCCAAAGTTCTATACAAGAGGAAAAATAACTTGAGAAACTTTTAATCAACAAAGAATTAGGCCATAGTATTTATGCAACCAATATCGTTTCCAATTAGGAAATTTAGTTATCTATCTCCAAAAATCATTTAGCTAAAAATATCAGGGAACACAACTAATCATTAATCTAGTAAAACAGTCTCTATTTTAACAAGTTTTTATCTGAAAGAAGAGGCAGGCAATTAGTAAAGGAAGGTGCTTTTCTAGACATCATACAGAAAAGGAAAAAGAAAGCTCCATTAAATAATTTCTGATTTAATCAAAAGATTAAAAGATGCAACTGTCTCCACAATCTCAAGCCCAACCTGTTGACAAGCAAATTCATTTAACAAAAACTATATCTGGAGGAGCACAAAAATATACAGAAGGAAAACAAAAATGCTGTTAGCCCTAGGTGTTCATTTATGCAAGAACTAACCAGATGGAATACTATTAACAAAACCAACAAATAATGAAAGACACCCAAATTCTAAAATAAGTAACAGTCCTACAGTCAATAAAAGGAGAAAAATAAATCCGGCCCTATGAAAGAAAAAATTAACACAAAAAAGGCATGCGAAGCATTTAAACACACATGCATACATGTATATCCAGTTGTGGACGGTTGAGAGAGAGAGAGAGAGAGAGAGAGAGAGAGAGAGAGAGAGAGAGAGAGAGAGAGAGAGAGAGAGAGAGAGAGAGGGAGAGAGAGAGAGAGGATGAAGCTCACAAGGAATTTCTTTGATCAAAACTCCAGAAAATTCCATAACACCATCCATTACTGCAGCAAAGACTCTTGAGGATCTCCTTTATCATTGAATCACTCGTTTCTGTACACATTTTGCAAAAAAAATTCCAAGAATGTAGCAGCAGTCTCTTCTTGGAGGCAAGCCAATAATCACTATCAATCAAACGTCAAGCCCAAAACTTTTCTTGCCTATTTCTTTTTCTTTGTTGTTGTCAAAACCCAGTTCTGAATCATCAAACAGCTGAGATCACAGACAATAAAAAAAAATGCTATCTTTTCCACAGAAGATTAAAAGAAAAAAAGCAAACCTTGGTGGGAGTGAAGGGGTTTTTGCCTGGTTCAAGTTAAGGCGCTACAGCCAAAGAAAAGCAAAAGCAACGCACAATTTTGGCTTGGGAAAACAATGAAAGGTTCCGAGAGAAAGTGTTTCAACTGGCAAACAGGAAACAAGAAACAGTAGTAGAATAGTATTACTAACTAAAGAGATGACGGTTGGATGTTTGTCTGAGGTCTGAAACCTGAACCAAATGTCCAAAAACTTAAAAAGAACTCATCCGAATAAAACCACAAAAATAAACACAGAAATTGGAAAAACTATAAAGGGATCAGGTGAGAGAGAGGACAAGAAAGATAGTAGAGGAGTTAAAGTGGCTTTAATGTATAGATACATATTGATACGTGTATATATATTAAGGGGGATATCGCCTGGGGGCGTGGGGTGGGAGGGGGGTTGGGGTTGCAAGAGGGGAGGAAAAAGACCAAAATCGGATAAAAGTTTAACCTTGAAGGGGAACAGATATTTTTCTCATTTATGCAATGCATTTATGGGCTCTTTATCCGTCTTTACTTCCCAGAAATCTTCGTGGAAGATTTTCAGCTGGAAAGGGTCCCATTTTTCAATTCTGTTTCTTGGTGATCTCTTCCTACTGTTTTTAGTAAAACAATTTTCTTCTTTTTTTAATTTTTCTTTTTTGCCGGGAAATTTTTGCTGGGAATAGCAATTAATAGTAAAAGCAGTAACAACAACAATATTTGGGATAGTTTTATATGTGTATAATATATTTTAACATTACACAAATATTAGGAAATTGTGATAACAGGAAATGGAAAATATATATACACACACACAAACAATTAGATAGAATATATTAACCTTACTTTATTTGACTAATCATTGGCTTTTAGCAATGGAAAATTTAAAATTTTCTTTTTCTTCTGGCTGATACAGCATAATTGTGTTGCTACAATAGTGAAATCATTTTGAAATCAGCATTAATTTTGGACTAATTGTATTTATCATATGAAAGCAAAAGGTTATTGAGGAAAGCTTCTACTGTTTTACATCATATTAAGGTTTGACTTTCAACGATTTGGGGATGGATCATGGATGGTGGAACTGTGCACCGTATGCTGATATTTTAAAGCAACCCCCGCATCTCAGGCCTCAGCACCAAAGCTATAATGTTCCTTTCAAAAGTTTTCAACATGCGGCCTGCAATTTGTAGTAGTGGCCAAAATATTATGGGAAATGTCCATTTCAACAATACTGACAAGTAGAAAATAAAACATGCAAACAAAAAGAATCCCCCTTGCTTGTGTCTTGTGCCACACTAAGAATTACCCCTTTTATGCATAACCAATTCAAAAGCTATGCAATACAAATAGTCCACTTATCGGCCCAAATAACAATAACAACAATAATAATTGTAGGATACTATGGAATTATTAAAATTTTATTCTCTTCAATAATTGTCATTATGAAAGATATCTTCTTTTTCTCGAGGAATTTAATGATGGAATATTCAATTATTGTACATGGTCCTGGCTTTATTTTAAGCAATTAATCATATCAAATCTTAACGCTTTCTATGCTATTTTTTTTTTCCTTAGAAGTTATTAAAATTGATACACGATCTAAATTTTTGCAACAAACCTTCAATTAATAAGAACTATGGTGTCATTGGTCCTTAAATGTCAAGAATATATATTAATTTTTTATTTAATATCTATATTCTGAAAAAGTAAATTCAGAGAGAATTTTGGGATGCATAAATAAACCTTTGAATTACCATAGCAAGAGAAAACACTGCAATTTGACCTCAATCTTGAAATCTAGAAATTATGTAATTAATTTTTTTTTCTTTTATGAAACATCTTACTTTTCCTCATTTTTTGAATTTCCAAATCGAAGGCAAATTATATTCATTCATCACACATTTAAAATAGGGATGACAAAAAGAAGTCACAACACTAGATAATGTAACAATACTTATATGTTCACTATGTACTATGTAGGAATAAAGGGAAAATAAAATGAGCATTTTTAAGTTTATTCATAAACCCTTACTTGGTAATTAATAACAAAAATTTCCATTCCTATATGTATCTTCATTCCCAAATATATGAATATATAGTCTTTCCGTCGGTGATCATAGGTTTAATTATTCATTCACAATGTATCCATTGGAATATATATATTATATTTTTTTTTTCCTAGGACAAAATTATCATCCAAAGTTTCACAAAAGAGTTTGATATTTTCAAATAATAGATGCAATATGTTGTACAAGCCCAAAGGAAAGCGACAAAAAAGTTAGTAACCCATTATTATATTTTCTTTACAAAACAAGAAACTAAAAAGTATATGAAGGAAAAACGTGGTTAACAAAACATTAACAATTAACATGCACGTATACATCCAACTTCAAGCCGAACCTTTAAAATAATATATAGAAAAATATTTTTATTGATAAATAATTTTATTATAATAAATTTCTATAAAACATTGAATTGGTCATTCTAAAAAATTTCATTCTATTTCTATAAATTAGTGCTAATTACCAATTATAGATTGGAATTAAAAAATGAATGAATGATAATTTCATTCATTTCTTGTTCTTTTTACATTTTAAACATAATATGAGCCATGCTAACGTTATTCATTTTCCATCTTTATTTCATTTCTTAAGTCCTTCTATTTCCAAGTAATTCCATTTTTTTTGTACCAATGACCTCTTAAATTTATAATTTAACTAACAACAAACCCTTGCAAATGGAAAATATATAATTATATTTTCTTAAACATCAATAATAATAATAATAATAATAAAGAAGGTCTATATTTTCTTAAACCCTTGCATTGACGATTTAAAATGTTGTTAATTAATATGTGTATATTTGCATTAATTAAATATACTGGCACGTGACACATTTTGATGAACGACTTTGGTAATAACATATATATACATACATACGTGCAGACACATACACGAATGAGTAGCTAGCTTTCATCCAACAATACAAAATACAGTTTGCCATGTTGAATAACTAGAGTTAATGATTAATTAATCTTTTCGAGGAAAAGGGAATTGATAAAATTAGAAGACAATATCACATGGTGCTACTGCTATGATTTTTGACCAGATAATCAAAACTTGGTCTAATATAAAAGTTCAAAAAATTTCAGTATTTGATTCACCGCATGATGAGATATTTTTAATCAAATTCTAAGTTTGTGAGTCTAAAAACATAATAATATCTTAGAATATAAAAGTTCTTGAAACTTTTCATCTAGTATATTATTATAATTGCTTTATAAAAATCTTACAATGTTTCTGGCCGGTATATATTATAGTTATTAATTAGTTTATTATTATTGGCAAAATTTTCATTAAATATATCTCTAATCAACTAGTTAAACTAAATTGAATGGACAGGACAGCATTGTTGTATAAAGCAGCGAGGCTTAATAGTGTGTTTTCAAATGAGTTAAACAAAATAACTCCACTTTAAAAAATAATAGCAAAGTAGCTAGCTTCTTTGAGGTTCCCCTTTTAACTTTTTTATCCGCTTCAATTATTTGTGCTCTCTTAACTTTTATTTCTTTTTTTTTATTCATTCTAAAAATTTAGTATATTAAAATCATTTAAAAAGTTATAATATTATATAAAATGTAAATAAATTTTCACATTATAAAAGTTTATGCGTAGAGCACACGCATAATGTGCCAGAATTACTAGTTTTAATAAAAATAAAGTAGGAACATAGGCAAGAGACCATAACCCACGCCTTTTACTTTTTCCTTTTAACTAGAAAAAACGGTGGTTTCATGAACTAAGAACCATCCATCAAAAATTATGAAGAGAAAAAGGAAAACAAAGATAAATGAATAAGAGGCCCCCTATTTTGCTTTTCTTTCGTGGTTACTACACCTTGTGGGTGGCGGCGGCGGCTTCGGACAATAATTGGCCTGAGAAATGGACACCGGCGGAAGAATATGCCGGGAGCGAAGCACGAGGAGCCTATTGCATATCGGGCAGTCCCCACCTCGGGAACTGAGGATGTTTTCTCTTTAACAGCAATGGTGGTGCCCTTCCCCCACCCCTCTGTAAAATTGTGGGGTTTGAAGGGATCATTTTCTGGTGCACCCTTTTGCCTCTGCCCCCAAAAAACAACCCTTCACAACTTTCTCTGAGTTTCAAATGCTGTAGAAATGCTCAATTCCATTCACGATCATTGGATCCATTGCCAAGACACATCCATCGCTTTTTATTTTCATCATACACGCAAATCCAACCAGCTTACAAGAAAGGGAAAAAACAACTAAAAATAAAAATACATAAAAAAAAAAAAACAGACACATTTTAACTCTCTCATAGTGGACTTGATCTATCGATATAAGTCTTTAATATAAAATGTAGATTTAGAAAATTGAACCCAACGGATTCCTAATATATGTGTATTGAAAAACTTAACATACTTTAAAAGTAACTTACAATTGTCTTATAAATTAATTGATAGTTTTTATAAGATAACCACTCATGAGTCATTAATTAAGTTGTGGTATCATAATAACAATTAATTAATAAAATACTGAAGTATTTTTGGTTTTAAAAATACTTGATCTGAATTCTACACATTTTCAATAAAAAGAAAAAAGAAAAAACACCTTTTTATTGACACATTACAACAGCCGTGCCGAATATCTCAAAAGATTAAGAAAACCAATGAATTTTGGTAAATTTTACTCCCTTAAAATGCATAATAAATTCTTGTAAAATGTTCAAAATGAAAAAGGGAAATCCAATAATTTGAAATCTGCATCAATCTTGGAATAATAACCATAGAGGGTGAGAAGGTGCTTATTTTCAAAAGGTTAGTATTCTATCATGCTCGTGTGCATATACACAATCCTAAGGGTACGTACTACCGCTACTTTGTGCATGCTGGATAGTTAACCAATCAAAGCCACCTAATCATACCATTGATCACTGGCAATCACATTTGGTGCAAATAATGAAATCATGTGACAGTTTTCTCGGCCCATTTTTCCATGGAGATTAAGCGCTAATAGTCAATATCATTTTTTTCTCTTTTTTGCAACCTTTTGTTCAATTTGAAATTTTGTTATCTCAAATCAGATTATGTTTCCTTGTCGGGCAAACATTGGACTAAATTATCAATAATTTGATATATGATCATTTTGACTTGAGAGTACAAATGAGACACCATTCATTCATGTTGCTACAATGTCGTCTCAACAAATATCATGGGTTTACACAAGGACGCTGTTGAATTTTGCCGAAATATTTCTTGCGAGAATTTTTCTTTTTTCAATTTCTTTTGTTTTTTTTTTTAATTTCCACCGTCTTCTTCTTAATAATGATATTGATGTTGATATCGATATAGAAATTGAAATTGAAATAGAAGAATATATTAGTAGTTCGATTTTCACATAGTACCAAATTGAATTCAATTATTACAACCACAACATAAAATCACGTATGTATGTAAGTGATCGAAAATTAACCTCAAAGACAAATAATTAATAGAGTTAATTGCAGCCAATCCCTCAACCTATGGCCTTATTCGCATATTGCCTCCAAACCGTTATTGATATGCAATTTCACTTCCTGAATTAATTAAAATGTTCCCTAACACCACATTTGCACTATTCTGGTGGAATCTAACAAGAATATTCTATTGCCTTTAGCTCACATGTCCAACGCTAATTGATTGGATTCCATTGGAACAGTGCAAATATGATTTTGATAAACATTTTAATTAATTTATGGAGTGAAATTGCATGTCAACTACAGTTGAAGAACAATGTGCAAATGAGATTATATGTTGAAAACTGACTGCAATTATTCTAAATTAATATATAGCAGAATAAAGTTAATTAAAGCTAGCTAGCTGCCATTGATTCAAGATTGATGGTGGTGTAGGGTATCCGAGGTCCATTGTCTACATGGCTGAGGAACATCAATAATTTGTCATGATATATGGAGAGCGATATGCTGTGGACAGCATACAAACCAGCTGTGATATTATGGGTCCCTAGACTATCATCTTCATATCTAGTCTGACAATCTTGACTCGCCCACTCTGTTAAGGTTGCCCGCCCCGCCCTGCGTTAATATATATCTAACATCAATATATCTCGCTAATTTACCACTTTGGGTATATATGCATATATATATATGCCATTGCTTTAATTAATTTTCAACGCCAACTCAACAATATGATTAACATCTTTATCATGGATTGACTTGTGTTTTTCTCAGCCAATCCCAATCAATCTTTATTCCATTGCCTATGCCTCGCCCTCTTTATCAAATAATTTATGCATGCTTTAATTACCAATGAATAATTCCATATAGGGAACACTTAATGTTTAATTTAGGGGTGTTTATGGTGCAATTTGATTCGATTTTAAGAAAAATTTCAATCAAACCAAATCAATCAATTTTGACATACAATTAATCATTCGATTTGGTTCAATATGAAAAATCGAACCAAATCGAACCAAACCAAACCAATCAAATTTAGTTTGGTTTAGTTTAGTTTTTCGATTTTTCTTAATTTCAATTTTCAAATATAAATGAAACAAAACCTATTACATTTGTCATATAAATTCACTTGTAAAAATTATTTTGTGTGCAACATATGGACCTTCTCTTTTACCATTAAAAGGAAAACATAATTTAAGAAAGAAAATATTCTGGCAAAGAAAAAAAGGTTTAGAAGCCGCTAAAGCAATGATAAACTAGAAAAATGCAATAACATCAAATTGTATGTTTACCTATTAACGAGCACATGATAACAATAGTAATCCCACTAACATTATAATAATAACCAAACAAGGGGAGTTAAGTTAAAAATTGAGCTTGGGTAGGAGGGAAATAAATACAAAAATTGGGGTATTTTTTGCAAAACATATAAAAATAGGGATTTTAGTAATATTACCGGTTCAATTTGGTTCGATTCGGTTTTGACTTTGCCAACCTAAAACTGAACCAAACCGTTCAGTTTTTCAATTTTTAAACCAAAAAAAAAAAATTGTTCAATCGATTTTGTTCGGGTTGATTTGGTTTTCAACACCCCTAGTTTAGCTATATTTTACTACCAATTTAGTAATTAGGAGCATTCTTATTTGGTTTTAACCAAGTTCACTTTATATCTTTTATTTCAATTAATCCTATTTCATCTTTTATTCCACATTCATGAATATACACTAAGTATATGCGATTCTTAATCAATTATCTTTATAAAAAAAAAATTAACACACTTGACATGTATTTATAAAATAAAATAGTTAGAAGATAAAATAAGATTTCATTTGACATGTATTTATAAAATAAAATAGTTAGAAGATAAAATAAGAATTTGAAATCGAGAATTCAAACTGATGTCCTTCACCACATATCAAAAAATCATGATCATTCATTATAGTTTATAGTTTTTGGGCTCATGCACGAACGGTCAAGATTCTACAGGGACCAACCGCTGAGCATTGGACTTTTTGCTTTGTGTTTCTTGAATTAGTAGTTGATATCTAGCAAGTTATGAAGTGCGAATTACATATAGACACTCACAATATGGTGTTTGATTTATTCTGAAGTCTGAACAGTTAAATATAAGCTGTTTTATTTTTTTGACACAAGAACAAGCACTCAATCTCTACAATATCAGTTTCGATAATCAAATTTGTTGTGGAGTTGCTTTTTGTTTTTATTTCTTTTCTTCTTTTGTTTTCCCCCCAGACGAGAAATGGAAAGGTGGAATGCAGACAGCTCCACCAGCAAGGTTACTTCCATTTAGACACAGCTAGCTGGCTTATCTTGATCTTGATCACATACTGTTCTTTTATGGTTAGCCAGCCATGCATAGTTCATATAATTTTGTCGCCTCTCAACACCACATGCCACATCATAACCGTTGACAAGTAAGTCAACGGCGTCGTAGATCAGTTTCTTTTCATTTTCAGCTTTTGCCTCTTTTGATCGATCATAGATATATATCACACAAAGGTAATAGAAATCCAAAAAAGTGTTAATGATCTTGCTTCCTCGTCTTTGCTATGACCCTTTTTCTTTTCCTTTCCAATGCTCAATTAAGATAAACCTAAAATGAAATTTTTTGTTTGCATATATAGGCCTAAATTGTGCCAATTAATTAGGAGATAAAATTAATTAAGACGTCTTGGTCAAGCACATCTTTCGCGGTCTAAATGTTAAAATTTTAGGAGATGACACAGTACCAATATGATTATTATAATATATATATATAATTATATATACATATTATTCATTGATTACTTTGATGTGTGTAATATAAAATATACACATATCAAAGTAAAGTGAAAAAGTTGACATTAAACATTGAAATAAGTATATTTTAAATTTACATAAATAACTAATTCCTAAATAGGAATAAGTATTAAACTTTATATAAATTATATAATGAAAATTTTCAACATAAAAAAGTAATATTATTCAATAAATTAAATGATAATGTGAAAATTGTAATTAATAACACATATTAGGTGAAAATAATTTTTTATTTTGTTACTAATGACGTTTTTAAGTTGCAATAATTTTTGCTTTGTCATCATGTGACTTAATATTAATGAAAACTAATGGTTTAAATAGCTATTACTGATACTTATAATGATATGTGTAATCATGGTAAAATTGTTTTTATGATTTTTGAAAAAAATAATATATATCACTAAAGATATGGTATTAATTGTCAATGGTGATAGTTTAATATAATTTTTGCCGCTATTAACTTGTAAAAATTATTATTAGCACATAATAAATTTTTTTTAACTTAATATATATAACTAGTGCTAACTTTTCAATTGTCACCTACTTTTTTATTACAATCTTTTTCTCTTGTATTACGTCTAATCATCCAAATCTGTTAGAATATTATAATTATTGTGAGGTTTTTTAATTCACTTTGTTTTTCACTTGAAAAATTTTTATTTTGTTATTATTTATTAGCCCTTAAAAATTTTGTAAAGTTCAAAAAAAGTCCCTCCATATTGTGGCCATATATGTTGAACATGTCCTTTGACAGCGTCAGACTGTATCATTTTTATTTTAATTTTTGAACATTTTATTATCATATCATATGCGTTTTAGGGTTGTGTTGAAATTATATTTGATATGGGATACTTCAATAGGCTCACTAAGCCCAACGTTAGTTCCATTCAACCCAATAGGCATACGAAACCCAACATCAATTTTGGAGCTAATCTATTTGATAACAACTATCTGGTTGAATAAACTATTATTGACCGTGCTCGATGGGACGCATCACCTATTCTAGCCCGTTTCACCATGTACCAGGTCGATCAATTAAATGGTCAACCAACTAGATCTGGTCGATCGTTGTCAACCTCAGGTTCTCCAACACTGACTCAAATTCTCGCCGCATTTATTATTCTGACAGACAGCATGTCTCTACATTAATGATACGTGACAGTCGGTACAGTTGCTGTGACCAACCCTATCACCACCTTTGGTAGAGAGGCGTTTACCAAGAGTATTGTTCATCCTGAAAAACAGGAGATTGTGCCACCTGAAATAATGCCGAGATTTGGAATGACCATTAACCTCCCAGCAAGAACTAAAGCCCACTTCACCTGATAGAGGCACCATCGACAAATCACGCCTGAATAAGGCTATAAATACCTTATAACCAACCACGCTACAGGTAATGTCAAATACACTATAAGTTCTCCATACGCTGTTCGATTAACTTATCTCGACTAGAACTGACTTGAGCATCAGAGTGCCTTAATCGAGGGTACCTCGGCTAGTTTAGCGTGTATTGATTGTTACAGATCTCAAATCTCAAGAAAAATATAAGTTGAATTACTCGACTTCTCTAGTCGAATCTACCCCAAACAATACCTTTTTACTATATACAGCTTTCTATCTCATCAATATTTATATCCGATACTACTTGAAGTGATTTTATAAAATGCATGTACATTACAACTTTCACATGGAATTATATAGATTTAACTAAGTTTCAAATATCCCTTGCCTCATCATTGGGGGGCGGGGGGGAATCAAAATGTTTTTAACATATGCAAGTGCCATGTAACTTACGTAGGGTAATGTTATAATTGAATGTGCCGTAATTGCAAATACATTTTCATCAAATGAAATTAGGAGTATTCTATCATACAGATTTATTTGTACATATTTCATATAAGAAATGTGTGTGTATATATGTATTTAATTTGAATAATTAAAGTTAAAATGAGAAATTATAATTTATTTTTTTTAATAATTAATTGGCTATGGGATAAGTACATTTAACCTGCTACCAATGTAAACAGTTCAAAGTAAACTTTGATTCTATATTGAAGGTGCATTATAAGAAAATGGTAACTGCTAACAATAAAAATTATAGTAATATAAATATGATTTTTCATAGAGAATTGCATTTTAATTATTTAAAATATGATTAATTACTTATAATTCCTGAATTTCAACCTCTTTATAAAAAAATCTACAAGTATTAAAAAATTACAATAATTATCCTATGACCTTAAGTGCCAAATGGCCATTTTAACCCTCATTCAAAAAATTTAAAAGAATATCAATAAAAAAGTAAATAATAAATGACAAAAATGCCCTTTGCTAAAAAGACATTTAATATATATATATATATATGTAAATATGCATATAATATATGTATATTATATATTCCATATATAAAAATAAAGGGTTAATTACACTTTGCCATCCGAGCTATTCAGTTTTTTACATTTTGTCTCCTGAATTTTTTTTCTTTACACTCAACCATTTAAACTTTGTATTTTCTTACATGGTGCCATTTATTACCTTTTTTGGTAGAATATTCCACCGTGATTTCATCAGGTGCAACACACGTTATTCCAATTTGCTCTTAAAAATAGGCACGTGTGTTGCACATGATGGAATCACGGTGGAATATTCTACCAGAAACAACAATATATGGCACCATATAAAAAAATACAAAGTTTAGATGGTCGAGTGTAAAGAAAAAAAGTTCATGAGGCAAAGCATAAAAAATCGAATAGTTCGGATGATAAAGTGTAATTAACCCATAACTAAAATACATACGTACACACACATATATATATTGATGTGGCTCAAGTCTAGGACTTTGACCTTGACTAGGTGTTTCTAAGTTTTGCCCTGCCCTTGACCGCGATCTCGACCCAAATCCGCACGTGTGATATTTCAACATCTTTGACCTCACCAGAAAAAGTGCATATTAGGCTAGCTAAGATCGCCCTTAGCTAAGACCCTCTAATGTTTAAGTTAGTATGGCTAAAGTGATTAGAGAGTTCAAGATAAAGAATGAACAAAGTAAGGCCAAAATGAATAATGACAACATGACCTAGAACTATGTGAATCTTTCCCTTTTATAAGTAG
>JACGDI010005235.1:404008-414872 GCA_014898725.1 Jacaranda copaia | reverse complement strand
TTTTTATTAATCTTTACTCAAAGCTGTTATAATGAAATGAGGCAAGTTTACCTTCCAAATTCGACAGCTAGGCATAGAACCTAGAGCCTTTGCAATTGCATGGGTTATCGTATTCGCTGATCGTTTGATGAAAGAAATCTGAAGATGAGTAATGTCTTCTTTTAATCATCTACAACCCTCAATGATCAGACCAAGAGTAGAAAGCAGAGAATCTTTCCTATTAATGGCATAAACAACCTCTTGCGAGTCAGATTTCAAAATCACCTTTTCGTATCCTGCTCATTTAATCTAGATAAGTGCTTCTTTTATACCTAAACATTTTGCTAGAAGGATATCCAAAACACCCATGTGACTTTTATATCCTACACAAATAAAATGGCCTTGATGGTTTCTTGCTATTGAACCCACTCTTGTAGAACTTTTATCATGAAAGATAGTTGCATCAGTATTAATTTTGATCTATCCTTGCTCAAGCTTTGTCCATACGTCTATACTTTTGTTATTGCCTTTAGTTGTAGCGCAACTATTCTTTCACTGAACATTCCTCCATTGCTCTAGATACGACCTAACAAATCTAAAGATTCTTTCCCCTGTTTGTCTTTCACTCTTCCATACGATATTGTTTCAATTGTTCCAAATGCTCCAACAAATCACTACTGAAAGCTAACCTTCTTCTCTCAAGGCCGATTTGAAAACCAAAGAAAGCCATTCATCAAAAGAGTTTTCATTACCACGAATTAACATCATCATTCCTAAATACAAACAATTAGGAGAATTACATTAAAAATAAGTTGTCAATGAATTGAAGATTTCAACCATATTAATCACCGCTAAGTAGCTTACGATTTTGGCAGAATTACACACTAGATAAGACTTTCTATGGCCATGAAGTTTTTGACAAAGAAATGGAAAAAGTAGTTTATTTGGGCATCGTAATGAAAAAGAATGTATTATTCTCTACCAACCTTCATTCAAACCAATTGTTTCAAAAAATCTATATATTATAAATTAATTAGTAACTCATAGAATCTTTTTTTTTTTTATAATATCTATAGGTCATGCAAATTATATATAATAAATATATATCATTATACTTATCTTTCTGTTATTATATTTAACAGCCTAATTCCAACAATATAATTCATAAGAATGCGAATAGACTCGAATGGATGAAATATTTTTTTCCATCTTTAGGAATCAATTTGGAAGTTGAATCTAGTTTATGTGATGATAATTTTTCTTTTCTCTCTTGCTTCAAAAATCATCCAAAGCTTATTACCATTTCATATTAGTTTTACAATGGCCTACCTCATTTTGCAAGCCCCCCAAATTGTGCTAGGAATCTATAGCCTTTCAACTTAAAGATTCAAGCATTATGGTCTGATAACTTAGAACAACCACTTTATTGTACTTGTTTCAAGTTATTTATGTTTTACATTTTGATTTTTTAATTTCCAAGTTAATGCATTCTATATCATGAACTTCATTTTCATATATATATATATATATATATATTTGCATATATGTATATATAATATTTAGAATTACAAGTACCAACTAAATAGCTAGGTTTCTAATTTTATATTACTCTTGAGTACATGTTTTTTAATTTAAGCCATATATATCATTACTACTCATTTTATTATTCATTCATTAATTTGTGATGCTTGGGTGCAAGAGAAAATATTCTTTCAAGTTTGGATTATACTTGGCCAAATCTAATGCAATCAAACAATGAAACCAAATAGAACTCGGTATTTGAAAAATGGAATAGGAAAAGCATGAAGCACTTTGTCATCACACATACACCCAACACCACTACCTTAACAATGCACTAGAGCAAAAAAATTTGATTGGGTATTGAGCAATTCCTAATAGAGTGGACTTCAACCTGCACAACAAATTGAACCCAAACATGCCAGTTTTTCTAGCTTCAGGCAATCTTCTTATAATCGAATGTGACAACTGTGTATTGATTGAAACATCATATATTTTGGTCAAATTGGAGTTTCAATTTTAGCTGTCAGCCACCGCTTGTTTTTTGTGCATTCATGGTCATTGTTTAATTCATTGTAAAGACTTTGTATATGAAATAACCAAAAAATAGTGCTTGATCAAAAAGAGATTAACTTAAAGATTAGAACTCATTGATGCCAATTTCATATAAATTAAAAATCAAAGATCATTTTGTGTGTGACAAGAAATGTTGACTTGAATAGTTTATTTGACTAGCAATGAAAGTTTACCATTTCCAAGCATAAAGGATTAAGAGGTAAAAGAATAAAATTCCTGCTAAATAGCTCGTGATTTTAAGTAAATTAAACATTTATAGATAAGACCTTTCATGCGCACAGAATTCTTGACCAATAAAAACAAGAAAGAAATTTAATTTGAGCAAAATATTGGGAAAAACAATATTATATTTTCTCCTCACCTTCATCAAAACCAACTATATATTTCAAGGAAATCTATACATTATAAATTAAACAGCAATTAATAGTTTTTTTATGAACATTGAAAATAGGTCATAAAAACTGTAATGATATATATATATCACAAATTTTCATATCTTTGCATATGTACTATGTACTTATGGATGATGATGTTTTTTGATAGGGGAAGCAAGAAGGAGAGATGCTAGTTCTATTCGATTGGGAGGGAGTCTTTAAGCTATCAAGCAATAGTGATGCTGATTGAGCCCTGCAACCAATGGGACGCACATTAGGCTTGTCAAGGTAGTCGTTGGCTAAAATCCTCCGATGCCTAAATTAGGTCGAGTATAATAGGAGGGTAATGGTGATCAAAGTGAGGGCCAAAAGAATATGAGTAAGTATACCTAAAATCCCTACAAAATGGGGGTATTTATAGTAAAGGATCTGGTCTTTAAAGGGGGAGATCGAAATGGCTAGTTGCTCCTTACTGATGAGTGTGATTAGATGTGCTCATAGGGCCATTAGAGGTCTTTCAGCACTTGTCAGTCAACAAGGTTTTGGTTGACTGGAAATATGGTAGCAAATCTTCTGCATTAAATGTGATGGTGATAAGCTGATAGTGCATTTAATACAGATAGAATGTTGACTAGGCTACATTTAATGTACATGTGGTAGGTTGAGTGTAAATAGAGAATACATTAAATATGGTTGCCCTTATGAAGTAGGTGCTTCTTGACCTCATAAGGTCGAAATGGTCAAACACGCCTCATTACTTGTATTTTTTTTTTTTTTGGTGACAACTATCATTACGCCAAGAAAAATAAATAATATTTGTAATCAATTAAATTTTTTAAAAAATAATTAGTTAATTGATTAAATGGGTTTTATTAGTTAATTATTTAGTTTATTTAGTTAATTAAATTAAATTAAATTACTAAATATATTTTCAACTGTAAAATTAAGAATTATTTTAATTTATTACATTACACCCCCTATGATGTTTATAGTATTACAATTACAACCATACATGCATTGCACTTGTAAAAATAGCGCAAGGGCATTTTAATCCAACAAAAATGTCAACACTTCAGCTTAGTCAACTGAAGGATAAAATAAGATTTTAAGAAAAATTCAACTATGATGTCATCAAAATCTATCAGTGTAACTAATGGCAAGACCTAATTGTTAGACGGCGACAGACCCTAAGGGAGGTACTTGAAATTTTACAAATCACATGGGAAGTTTATGTTATCACCCCAAACTTCAAGGGAGTTTTGTAATTATCCCTAAAATATATAATACTTTATTTGACTTGATGAAGTTTACACCAATCCAAAGTATAAATGATTACGAAATTACATAAAAAATGAGGAATTAATGAATTAGAGATATCTTGCTGTTAACTATCGTTGTATAGCTCCTAATTTTGGGTGACCATTTTGGTTTTATTTTATTTTCAAATTTCATTTCCACAATTTTTAAAATATTGAAAAGTAGTTAGTGGAAATGAGTTGAAAATAAGTTTGTATTTGGATAGATTGTTGGAAAAATAATGATTATATTGGTTTTAATAGGTTATAAATGGAGAAAGATAGAAACAATGAATGGAGAGAAAATATATATAGATTATTGGGAGAAGATATATATATATATATATATATATATTACGAGGGAATGTGTTTTGAAAATGAAAATAAAATTGATGTTGGGTGAAAATGTGTAAAAAAAATGATGTGTTTTATTTTTTAAATAGTAAAAAAAGTATGAAAATGAGTGTCAAAAATAAAACCAAATGGGCCCTTAAAACATTTATATGTAAGATTTTTCATATAGAATTTTTAATAAAGAAATGGGAAGAGTGTTTATTTTAAGTAATTAGAAAAGCATGCTTATATTCTCTCTTCATCTTCATCCAAACAAGCTACTTCAAGAAAATCTATGCGTTAGAAATTAATTAGTAATTGATAGAGAATATATATATATATATATTGTAAATATTGGAAGTAGGCCATGTGAACTCTATATTTAAACACCACCTTTCTTCATATCTTTGTGTACATACTCATACCATTATACTTATCATTTTGTTATAACATTTGATACATGTGATTCCTTTCATATATTTCATACAACTACGAACAAATTTTGTTCAATGAAACATTTTTTTTCATCTTTGTGAATATTTGAAGATGGAACTAGTTTATATTATGATATTTTTTACATTTATCTTCTGCTTTAGTAAAACGATCAAAGCTTCTGAACATTTCAAACTAGTTCTATAATGACAAACATCATTTTGCTAGCTCCCTAAAGATGCATTAGGAATTTATTACATTTCAACTTAATGATTCAAAAGTTGTAGCCTGACAACTATGAACCGCCACTTTGATGTACCGCAACCAAGTTTGCTTCTCGTACTTTAAGATATTTATGTGCTACAACTTGATTTTTCAATTTCCAACTAAAGCATCCATGTTTCAACAATTTCATTTTCACACACACACACATAAATGTATGTGTGTGTGTGCGCGTACACTCAGAATTTTATAGTGACTAAATAGTTGGGTAAAATTTTAATTTTGTATAACTCTTGAGTACATGAATTCTAGTTAATTTTATATATTTTTGTGTCAAAATATTGATTAATTAATTATTTTGTGATGTATAGATTCATAACAGATATTATTTTTCAAGCTTGGATTATGATTGGCCAGGTTTATTGCAATTAAGCAGATGAAACCAAATCAAACTAACTATTTTACAAAATCGAATTGGAAAAGCATGGGATGTGTTCTCATCACACCTACACTCAAAATCACTACTTTAACAAGGCACAATAAAATTACGCACTAAGTATTCTCTGAGAAATGGAATTAATCTTGGACAAACGGTTAAATATCCGAAACAAATCAATGCTGCCATAACATAAGCCGCATGCGTTTTTTAATCATCAAATGCATCAACCACATACCAATTAAAATTATTATATATTTTGGTTCACTTGCATCCTGTTGGTTTATATTATCAAATCCATTATCACCCCTTTTTATTATATAGAAATATATTATCACCGATTTCTCACCATTTTCACTAAAAATCAAATTCATTTTTACATCAAAACATATTCCATGGTAACCTATATATATCTTCTCTTTATTTTTATTATGACCATCGCTCTCCAGCTATAATCTACTAAACTATATACAACATTACTTTTTCAATAATCTATCCAAATACAAATTTATTTTCATCTCACTTTTTCTAATTAATTTTTCAAATTTTGAAAATAACGAAAATCAAAATATAACATAAGGGGCTCTTGGAGTTCTGATTGTCAATTGTTAACGACCACCTATTTCAAGTTTATGCACAGTCTTTGTTTAACTCAAGGTGACGATCTTGTTTATGACATGCCCAAAAAGTTGGGCTTAGCCAAAAAGAGATTAAATTGAAGTTATGTTGATTATTCAATTTAAAATATGGGGTACTTTGTGTGTAACAAGAAGTATTGGCTTGAATGTATAATACTTTTTTTTGTTTTTCATAAAAGCCGCCTGTGTCATGACGGGGGGTTTGGCGTAGACCCCTACCAGTATATTAGTCAGAAAATAGGATAGTTACATGATTACAAAAAGAGAAAATTACAAGAGGAGGAGACGAAACTCCAAAGTAACTATCGACTAGGACCAAGAGCTATTCACAAGCCAGAGCTACACAAAGGCTGCACAAAAGATTTTTACAAGGATCTGAAACCTCGGACCAAGATTCACAAAAGAAATAAGCGCAAAGAACTACTTATATCTAATGTACGGAATCCCCCTTTCTTCTAACTCCAAGAGTTGTCTCGCTTTGATAGGGAGATCACGCTTGTTCCAAATCATCTCGCCCTGAAGAGTTACTGCCTGTTTGGCCAGGTAATCGGCCACCCCATTACCTTCCCGATATATGTGCTCAAGGGTGATCGAGAGTTCCCGAATGTGTTTTCTGATGTTCCCGATCAAGTGAACGAAAGACCAATGAAAGTTCTTGGCCTCGCGGATGAGGTCGATTGCAGCCATTGCATCGAGCTGAACAATAATATTAGAATATCCTCTTTCCACGCAGAGGTCGAGTCCTCGAGCAACCGCGAAAATCTCCGCATACATGTTGGTTTTATGTCCCAACGGAAGGCCAAAAGCAAAAAGAACTTTTCCCAAATCGTCTCTAACAATTCCGCTGCCCCAGCCTCACCCGGGTTTCCTCTAGACGCCCCATCAGTGTTAACTTTGATTCTTCCCCTAGGTGGAGTAAGCCAGCGAATGATTGCCAGCTTAGGTTGTGTTCTCCTTATTACCAGTTTTTTGAAGCTGTTGCCGAGATTTTGGTCCCCACACCAGTGTTTGTTGTTGAGAAGATTAGCCTTCGACGCAACCTGAAGATAGTTAATAACTCTCCAGATTATTCTTTTCGGAGGGGAGGCGATGGCCTTGTGTTTGAGATCATTTCGGCCGCACCAAATGAACCACATGACCAGCAAGGGGGTGATGACACGGACATGGCACTCACAACTCGTCGGGGCAGAGCTGAACCACTTCTGGAGAAACAAACGGATGTTGTTAGTGCGGGCCAAATTAAGCTTGAACATCCCAGCGAAGTGCTGCCAGACTTCGGCAGCCACCGGACACTCGATCAGCAAATGTTCCAGATTCTCGCAGCCCGGGCAGAATTGGCATTTGGAGGCCATAGCGAAACCTCTTTCCTGGATTTTGCTATCAACAGGGAGGAGATTGTTGATGGCTCTCCAGCAGAAAATCGAGATAGTGGGTGTGAGAATAGGATTCCAGCAGCGCTTGATCATATCGTCATTCGGCCTTCTTTGTCTCACACTAGTCCAAGCCAACTTTGTGTGAAAAAGGCCGTTACTAGATTGCATCCACACCGGAATGTCATCTTCCCCGTGAGTAATGGGGACACGGCAGACACTCTCCGCGACTTCAGCAGGGAGCACCTCCTCCAATTTAGTCTTGTTCCAAGTGCCATTGGCCCAGTACTTCTTGATTGGTTCAAAGCAAGTGAAGTTAACGTTCAATTTTTTACAAAGCGGTTCTTCACCCAACCAATTATCATGCCAAAAGGAAATGTTACCCGTGCCAATGCTCCAGAAAATGTTCCGTTCCACTTCAGCTCGGTAAGAGCATAGTCGTTTCCACAAAGGAGAGTGTTTAGGGGCGATTTTAGGAATTGACGGATGTCTCTCACCACAATAATTATTGTGCATGAATTCAGCCCACAGCGAGTTTCTGAGCCTTAATCTCCACCATAATTTGACAGTAAAGGTTTTGACAAGATCGCCCAAGTTCCTTGTGTTCAGGCCACCCTCACCGAAAGGAAAACACATCCGATCCCAAGAACGCCAGTGAATTCTCCTTCTCTCCGGTGTCGAGCCCCATAGGTATCTATTGTAGAGTCTCTCAAACTTGGTGATGACATTTTTAGGGGGGTTCATCACCTGAAGGTTGTAGAGCGGGATGGAGTAGAGGGTGCTCTTGATAAGCGCCAATCTGCCGCCAATTAAAATCCTCGAATGTTCCCAACCAAGGAGCCTTTTCTTTATCTTTTCCAAGATGAAGTCATACATGCTTGCTTTTTGATTACCCTTGAAGAGGGGGGCACCAAGATAGATAAGAGGCAGGGAAGCCCGTTCAAAACCCGTCTTCTTGTTGATCCACTTACAAAATCTATCATCCCCTTTCGGCATGAGGAAAGAGCTTTTAGAAGGGTTGATAATCTGCCCAGAAAATTCCTCATATTTATTGAAGAACCATGTAATGATCCGGATCGATTCCTTGTTCCCCTTGGTGAAGACCATGACATCGTCCGCATAAGCCAAATGGGAGATTCTGAAATTTCTGCCCAGATTCAGATAGAGATCTGGAAATTTGTGGAAGGTATGATCCAAGCCCCTAGATAACAATTCAGCGAAGATAATGAAAAGACCCGGCGAGAGAGGGTCACCTTGGCGCAGCCCGCGACTTGATTGAAAAAGACCTGCACCACGGCCATTAACAAGCACAGAGAACCAACAATTATTAATAATATTGCGAGTAAGAGATATCCAAAGAGGGGGGAAACCGAACTGATTTAACACCGCCAGAAGCACATCCCAATTCACCCTGTCATAAGCCTTTTGCATATCAAGCTTTAATATGACATTATCCTTATCATGAACCATCCCGTGAATCACCTCTTGTGCAAGGAGAATGTTGTCAAAAATCAGCCGGTCTTTGACAAAGGCACTTTGGTTCGGAGAGATGATTTTGGGGAGGATTTTAGCCAATCTGCAAGCCATGATCTTAGAGATGATCTTGTTGGAGGTATTACAGAGGCTGATGGGACGGAAATCCTTCCAGGAAACCGGGTTCTTCACCTTAGGAATAAGAGTGATCGAAGTGGCCGTGTAACCTCTAGGCATCGGGGAGCCCTCAAAAAAGTCCAGCACAGCACCCACCAAATCATCTTTAATACACTCCCAACACACCTGGAAAAAGAGGGCGCCGAACCCATCCGGCCCCGCCACACTTCCGGAGGGAATGCTAAAAACAGCCCCTTTTATCTCCTCAACCGAGGGCCTGTTGGCGAGCATAAAACGGTCTTCCTCATCAAGTATGTTCGGTATATAATCCAGCAAATCGCTCTCCGCGTCCACTTCCTCACTCGAAAAGAGGTGTTTGAAGTAATTATTGGCCGAGGCTCTTATCTCTTCCTCCTTGGTCAAAAACACGCCATTTTCACTAATTGATCTGATTTTCCCTTTAGCTTGCCTTTTTTTAACAATCGCATGATAAAAGCTGGTGTTTCTTTCTCCCTCGGTGAGCCATTTACTAGCAGATTTTTGTTTCCAAAAATCCTCCTCCATGGCTAAGACATTAGCCAGCTGGGCATTGTATTTTTTGCTAACAATGAGGTTACTTTCACATGGATCAAGATCAAAATTGGCCTCCGCTTGGGTTGCCCTGTCTCTGGCCTCCTTAACCTTTGTGAAAATGTTTCCAAAAACCTCCTTATTCCACCTCTTAAGCGTTTTTTTAAGCCTCACTAGCTTAAGAAAAAAACCAATCATACCCCCACCATGTATGGGAGAGTTCCAGCATGACTCGACCACTTGAACAAAGCCTTTGTGTCTGACCCACATATTCTGGAATCTGAAGCTGGACGGCACGGACCGTTTGTCAGCTTCCGCAACGGATGTGAGGAGGGCATGATGATCTGAGAAGTGCCGAGGCAAATGTCTCACATGCGGAACGTTAAAATGATCCATCCAGCTTGCAGAAAATAAAAGCCTGTCCAGCCTTTCCCACATCGAGTTGTTTGTCCACGTGAAAGGAGAGCCTTCAAAACCCCCGTCCTCCAATTGGCAATCCATTATCATGTTTGAAAAGTCTTCCATCGCACTAAAATCCGGCTCAGCCCCCCCTTTTCGCTCACTAGCATTAAGGATGATGTTGAAGTCCCCACAAACACACCAAGGTAAATTACTCGAGGCGACACTTCTTAGCTGATCCCAGAGAACCCTTCTCTCCAGTTTTGAGATTTTTGCATAAACAAAAGAGCAAATAATAGGGGAAGGCCACGCAACACAGCTAATTTTCACGTGCAACAATTGATCGGAATCAAACAAGGTTTCAACAACTAAACTGTTATCATATAAGCACCATATTTTGTTATTACAATTGGCAATGCCATTTTGAAAGCCCAGCCTCCTCGGCATGAAGTTTAGGTCCAGAGTGATTTTTGGTTCCAGAATGACAAAAAATTTAATTTTGTACTCGGTTGCTAGATTGTGAATGTCTCTTTGGGTTTTTTTATTTCCAACACCTCTCACATTCCAAACAATGAAGTTGTTCATCAGAGGTTAGGGGGTTTTGGTTTTTTGGATTTTTTGGTTTTTTTCTGTGGGGATTTGAAAGTTTGTTTCTGGGTAATTTGTTCACTGTCTGATTTGGAAACTGGCACAGACATTCGGTCTCGAACGTCCTCAAAATCATGCTCGGCCGAGGTCCTTTGAGTGTTGTCAGCTTCATGAGTGGTTAGAGGGGGATTTTGTAAGGTGTTTGTGGTTTTGCTTTTGTGTTTGGTGGCTGTTCTCTGGGGTTTATGTTTGGGTTCCGCAACCAAGCCCTTTTCGATTTTCTCTTGGTCAACCGCCAAGTTTAGCGTATCGACCAGAGTGTTTTGGTCATGAGAGGTCGATGTGGGATTTTGTACTGGCTTTGGGGTGTTGTTTTTGTGTTGGAAAGAGGTTTTTGGGGGTTCATGTTTGTGCTCGATAGGTGTTTGGGCTTCGACCTCAGCCAGGTCGTCTTTCGGCTCCACATGAGAACCAACAGGAAAATCACTCACTATTGATAAGGAAACAAACTTGTTACTGACCTGGACGTGGGGAACCTCATTTT
>JACGDI010005235.1:387180-402068 GCA_014898725.1 Jacaranda copaia | reverse complement strand
GGAATCCGTACAACTGCCATAATGACAGCTTGTTTCAGTACGCTTCGTATCTTGTTCCCACCCACTTCGTATCCCATTCCTGCATACTTCGTATCCTGTTTCTGTTGCTTCGTATTCCGTGCAGTAACAACCGCATTAAATGAAAAGTAACCGCCTCAAAACTCTAGTTGATAATTCAAAAACTCGGGTCGAATTTATTACCTGGCATATTTGAATGTAAACTTCGTGCTCCTTCTCGTCGATAAGCTTGATCAGGACTGGGAGTTGGGGGGACTCATGATATGGGATAGCCCAGCAGGCCCAAATTCAGAAGAGACAGCCTATGAAGCCCAGATGCATGTCAGTCTAGTTGACTTGTATCGACCCCATTTGGTAAGCCCCGTGGTCGATCCATATCAACCTAAGGGCCATTTCTGAAGCTTTAGCGTCCAAGTTTGGTTGACATGAATCGACCTTCGATTGCAAGTTGGACAAGTTGAACCTCTCGGCAATGATTACACGTGGCAGCTGATGTGATTGTTGCCAATGGATGTAACTACTTCCAACAACTCTGGCAACCCTGCCAACAACTCTAGTAGGAGTGCGCTCCTATTGATATGACTATCCAGAAAAATAGGAGATTGTGCCACCTGGCACAGTCCCGGGATCTGGGCAGGGAATGACTCCCAACCCCCCGTCATGGAAAAAGCTAAGTACACTTGATAAGGGTACTTGGGTAAAATCACACCCTCATCAAACTATAAATTCTACAAGTACCACCACGTTTAAAGTAATTCCATTACACTATTCACTACATACTTACTCTATATTCTCCGATCTACCGAAAATCTAACTTGAGCGTCAGAGTGCCTTAGCCGGGGGCACCTCGACTAGTTCACATGTGTTCTTGGTTGCAGATCTCAAGCCCTATAACATTCAAATCCACTGGAGTTCTGGACCTACAAGTTCATAGCAGCATCAGTATTAGTGATAAAATGTCAAGTGACAATATCAAAATTATCACTAATGATATATAAATTCATTGATAATAATTTTAATTTTGATACACTAACAAATTTCATAATTTTATAACTATACTTGTGTATTAGTTGTCAATAGCAAAAATTGTTGGCAAAAACGTTATATACAAATCTTCATTATTGACAATTAGTGAGATATACACACACACACATAGTGAAAATAAAATTTATCATAATATTTTTGTAGTTATATTTATGTTCATCACCTAATTGTTACTATGCATGTATTACTAATTGTCAATGTTAATAATTTAAATAGAATTTTTATCACTATTACATTTATAAACGTTATTGTGAAGCTAAAACAAAAATTATTATCACAATGCATATCATTTATAATTTTTGTATTGTCACTTAATATTTTATAACTAATATTAATTTTTTTATTGAAGAATTATGAAATTAATTGTGTCTAAATTATTGTTGTTGGCATCGAGTAACATATTTAGAATGACAACTCATAATAATACGTATATCCTACAACATCAGGTTGATAATTTTAATTGTGTTATAGAATGTCACTAATTATAAGTTGTAATAACTTACACACAAGTCATTAGTTTCTTCTTAACTATCAATGATAATAACTTATATGTACAAATTTATTATAATTAAACTTATCAAAATCATTGCTATAATAAAATAAAATACTATTAAGTACATAGGCCTTGGAAGTTATTTGAATGACATTGCATTTCAATTCAATAAGAGTCAATTATACTTAATGGGGAATAATTTGGGGTTTTGATAAGCTGGTCTACAAGTAGAAATTAAATTCTATTTGATATGTTACATTCCTTAATGAAACTATGGTACAACGTAGATTTTCAAACTCACTCTGACTATTGACCTATGGTGAGAATAATGGTCGTTACAACTCAAGTTCACTAATAGTATTAATGATCTAGAAAAGAAGAGTTTTCATTAAGAGGTGCAACTAAAATGCAATAATAAAATAACGTTATGCTATGGCAAACCATCATTACAAGGAAAAATAGGCACCTACTGAATCACGACATTAATGATGGTGCATTAGAATTTCCAATAAGGAAAAATATTTGGTAAAGTCTTTGTAAAAGGATAATAAATTAAGAAGCAAAGTATGTCTTCAGAGATACAATAAGAGGAGAGAGATTAATGCAAAAAATAATTTGCAAGAGCATCATTTAAACAAAACAAGAACATTCTCTTGATTTCTGATGTGTGTAAAACTCTCTGTTGAATATTTTACATGGAAGTCTTTTATATGATTACAGATCCCATTACTTGAGATGAAAACTACTCACTAATTCACTAAGCATCCTAATACAACTAATAAGAAATATATGGACACGTGTAACCCCATGTTCTTCCATCTTTTCTCGTGTATTGAATTGTTGAACTAGAAGTAAATTTGATTACATCTTGGCTCTTTTGAATGTGATAGAACAACCATGTTCTAATCTTTAGCTCGGCATGTGCAAGTATCCATGTAGCCCCATCTTGGTATTTAGTTTCTTAAAATTAGCTCAATAGGGATATGGATCCCTACTACTTTCAGTCTAGGACATTAGCTACCAAATATTATCATAAAGCTTCTGCTCAACCACTTAATTCAACTTTGCTAATCATACTACTTTAGGTTTCAGCCCAACTCATCATACTGCTTCAGGTTTCAGCTCAGCCTATCAAGCTACTTCAGGCTTCAACTCAGCTTATCAAGCTACTTCAAGCTTTAGCTCGGCTCATCATACTACTTCAGGCTTCAGCTCTACCTATCAAGTTGCTTCAACTTGGCCTATCAAGTTGCTTAAAGCTTCAACTCAACCTATCATGATATTTCAAGCTTCATCTTGGCACTACTGAGAATCAATTTTAGCTAAAACACCAATACTTAGCTTGGCCATAGTGTGGAGTTTAGATATTTGAGTTTCAACTCGGTCATATGTATACCATATCAATACTCCCCCCTTAAATTAGAGTGTGCTTGTTTTTGGATTGGAACATAGGTGTCCAAGCTAAAATCATGACTAGAATACCTGTAGTTGGAGGAAAGGGCATCATCAAGATAGGTGATGCATAGGCAGCAATAGGTCTAATGTTTGGGTTGCAAAGTCCTCCTGACTCAAATAAAGAGGATACTAGGACCGAGTAGGAGCCAAAGGATGTTAAGATTGAGTAGGGGTGAGAATAAGCTAACACCGAGCTAAAAGAATGTAATGAGGCCTACAGGATTAGGCTAGATATTCTTCTCCTATGGCTAAAGCTATCAAGTTCCCTTTTAACCAAGCTGATACACCTACTGCTTGAATTAGGGTGTAGTTTCTCAAAATTAGGGTGCAATTTCTTTTGATAAACTACTTTGTTTTTTCTGTAAGTTTGGCCCACAACATTTTTTGTACCTTAACCTATTATAAATGCTACCAAGCTCCAACTTATTTAGGTTCTAACATTACCAAACTTATTTGTACTTTTTAATTTCTTTTAAGTTTTGATACTATCAAGCTCATTTGAGTTTTTCTATTGTTGAGCTCATTCAAGCCTTTTGCTTGGAACTCATTCGCGTTTTTCAGTTGCCAAGCTCATTCAAGCCTATTGCTTAGAACTCATTTGAATTTTTCTTTTTTCGAGCTCATTCTAGCATTTTGCCTTTTGCTTAGAACTCATTCGAATTTTTCAGTTGCCAAGCTCATTTGAGCCTTTTGCTTGGAACTCATTCAAAGTTTTTCTTTTTCTAAGCTCATTTGAGCCTTTTTCCTTTTGCCTTTTGCTTGGAACTTATTTGAGTTTTTCTTTTCATGAGCTCATTCTAGCCTTTTGCTTGGAACTCATTTGAGTTTTCTTTTTCCGAGCTCATTTTGATGGTTTCAAATTGTTGCAACAACATAATGGAAAATCCTTTGCAATATATTGTAATGACAATGAAATACTATCAAAACATAACATTCTTGAAACTCAGTGATTTCAAAATGAGGCACAAATTTGATGCACAATGTGAACATTTTCAGCCAACTCAACTATCAACATGCATATAGAAATCCGATAAAGATACCAAGTCCAAATAAATTCAATGGATCTATTCTATGCTAAATATTAAATATACTAAACAATACCCATTTTGGTTCAATCTCCTTGGCCCCTTGGGGCCTGTTCTTGCAATGGTAGAAAGATAAGCAGATGATACTAGAAAGCAGCAATTAGCAATAGATTCTTTTCTTTTTTTTTCCTATTTTGATATTTTATTTGTTTCTCTGTGGGAGCTAAGTACTGACTAAGCATTCTTTACCATAATAGATCAAGATTCAAGATACATCAATAAGTTGAATAGTTTAGGTAACCAAGGAAATGAAGTATATTTGTTATCTATGCTTGCCAACCTGTATCTTGAAATTAGCTTTCATATTTTTCATATTCAATTTCTAATATCTCTAACTATCAAGCTTTGTAACTCTATGTTGCTAGATTACACGATTCATTCTCACTGAGAAGAAAATTTTTATATTAAGCTAATCACACAAGATTCCATTATCAAGGAATTCTGAGTAAAACTCTATATGCCTATTTCCTAAGAACAAGGGAAACTATTGGTGGAGATTAAGGAAGCCAATACTGACTAAAATCAATTAATATCTTTCTTATAGTCTGAATCTGTATTCGACCATGAAATAGTATATATACTTCCCTATTATAGCTTGTGAGAAATGTTTCTCTCATATAAAGTTTCGATGGACCCAATTGTCATTCACTAAGAACTCTAAGCTCAATGGTTTATGCACCCAATACTATTTTTATGCAAATCTAAAAGTAAAGTTGGAAATGCAAGAACTAGATAGCTACTGGAGGAAAAGAACTCATTAACACAAAAATTAAAGAGAAGTCAAGACATTTGGTCATATCTTCCGGATAAAGTCAGCTAGAGGTATATGAAAATATCCTTCTTGAACTGGACATAACCAAATTTTGGACTTGAAACTTAATTGGCTGAGAAGTGATTGGCTTTATAAAAAGAGATAAATAGCCAAGAAAAATGAAAATGAAGATCTGAGCCATACCTTTCACAACAAACTGAGCCCCACCATCCAAATTGAGAATCTAATGACTAAGAGGTAATCTACAGATTGGCAACAAGAACTTCCCATTGAATTGAACGAACGCTTATGGATGTTTTCTGTTTCCAACATAAATGTTGCATATAGTTATGCCATCTTTTGTGTAAATTTCACCATGCGTTTTCCATATCTTTTCTTTCGTGGAGGTAGAACCAACACGAACTCCTACAGAGACCTTCCTGGATTGGCTACAGTAGATGTGGTTGTTGCTAAAACTCCGGTGAGCCGCTCATTCATTCCCTCTTGATGGCTTCTTGGGATTTGCTTATCTCACGTCTCAACTCTAATTTCCCACAAATAGCGCCAAATTGATGCAGAAAATAATTTGCAAGAGCATCAATTAAACAAAATAATAACATTCTCTTGATTTCTGATGTGTGTAAAAATCTCTCTTGAATATTTTACATGAAAGTTTTTTATATGACTACAAATCCCATTATTTAAGATGAGAACTACCTACTAACTCACTAAGCATCCAAATATAACTAAATCAGTAATATATGGACACGTGTAACCCCATGTTCCTCCATCTTTGCTCGTGCATTGAATTGTTGAACTTGAAGTAAATCTAATTGCAGCTCAACTCTTTGCTCGTGCATTGAATTGTTGAACTTGAAGTAAATCTAATTGCAACCCAGCTCTTTTGCATGCAACAGAAAAACTATATTCCAATCTTCAGCTCAGCATGTGCAAGTATCCATGTTGCCTTGTCTTGGTATTTGGTTTCTTAAAATCAACTCAACAGGGGTATGGATCCCTACTACTTTCTGTCTAGGGCATCAGCTACCAAATATTGCCATAAAGCTTCTGGTCAGCCACTTAATTCAACTCGGCCTATCATATTATTTCAAGTTTTAGCTCGGCTTATCATACTACTTCAAGCTTCAGCTCGACTCATCAAACTGCTTCAGGTTTCAGCTTGGCCTATCAAGCTATTTTAGGCTTCAGGTCGGCTCATCATACTGCTTCAGGTGTCAACTCGGCCTATCAAGTTGCTTAAGGCTTCAGCTCAGCCTATCATGCTATTTCAAGCTTCAACTTGGCACTACTGGTAATCAATTTTGGCTGAAACACCAATACTCAACTTGGCTATAGTGTGGAGCTTGGATATTTGAGTTTCACTCGGTCATATGTATACCATATCAAAGATTATATCAATATTCATAAAATAACCCACTGTTAATTAATATAACTTCAAATCAAATATAGAATGAGATCTTTAGTCATGGGCATATGTATGTGCCTATATTGCAAGCGCTAAAGAATTGAATTTTTTATTTTGTAATTGCTATCTATTTATGTAATGTTTTCATGTCAAATAGAGATACTTTAGCTTAATGTGGACAATAAGTAGGACAAAAATTTAAAATCTAGTTCGAGAGAGCGTTTTAATGAAATATATACGTAAAAATCGATTCAACCATTTCACCCTAACCGATTAACGAGTTTGCAGCATCATCAATCTAAATTCTGAACTCTCTGAAAATATCAATCATGGGCTTTCAGTCAGTAAAAAGTGTGCTGCATGTGGAGCAGCCTACCTATCTTTGGAGTTACGAGTCGCCCATCTTTCATTATTTATTTATTTATTTACTATATATTATCACTATTATTATTAGACAATTGATCCAAACACAACCGAAACAGAATCTCTCAATCCCCTCTTATAGTTTTGGCTAATCTAGCTGACGCCCATGAATTTTAAATAAAGGATCTCATTTACCTTTCTTCAAATTTAAGCCTCACAATGTTAATCTCAACCGACATTTCTTTTCTTCTCTTTTTTTTTTTATTAGAAAAATGATCGGGTAAGATACCATGGATTATTCAAATTTTATTGATTTTGATTTAAATCAAAATATATTTTAAAAAGAAAAGCACAATAAAAATTTATTAGTACATGAATATCTTTTCTAATTGTAAAGCAATTAATTAATTAATTCCCCCAAAATCTGAATTTTCACTTAAGTTTGTATGGTTTTATTTTCAAAATCTCTTTTCACATTTTTTATTATTAAAATGCATCATCATACGTACATTTTTGTCCAATATATTTTATTTCTATTCTCAAAATATATTTTTCAATAACATATATATATATATATCTTCTCCTAATAATCAATATATTTTTTTTATATTTTTTCTATCATTATTCTCTCCACTTACAAATTACAATTTACTAAACTTTATATGATTATTATTTTTTAAACAGACACTTTAAATATAAATTTATTTTTGACTCATTTTTTCTAATTTATTTTTTTAAATTTAAAAATATAAAATAAAAATAGAAACATGACCAAATGGGCCCTTAATTGACGCGAGTGAATGTTGAGCTCATATCAGCCCGACCCCTTGTTATTCGGATGATCAAGTACAAGAAAGATCCGTTAACAGTGATGCGTGTCACATCGACGGTGGTGATTCCGAGGGAATAATGTCGGTAACCAAAGCGGCAAATTGCTGGACGGTACAGAGTGCAGCACAGTAGTCTTTTGTTTTTTCCTGCTGGGCTGTGGGGCCGAGATGATGGTGCGGTCCCCTCAGAAGAAGCCTCATTCTGCCACGTCATCGTCCCCCGCCCCGGGGTTCAGTGAGGTGAATGATGGGCTTTTGCAGGAGATCAGCGCCTTTTTTGAAGCGCGTGAGGCGTTTGCTGGGAGTAAAACTATGGAAAATCAAGATTGGAAAATTACTTCCCAATCCCCAATGGACAATGGCAGCGGCAGCGGCAGCGGCAATGGCACTGGGGCAATGTTTGTTGCAGCGAAAGTGAAAAATGAAGTAGTCGACAGGAGATGAAAAATATTCACACTACCCACTGTTCAGGCGGACACGTAAGAATTCATCGGAAAAATAAAAGTGAACATGCGTGAGTCATTAATTAATATACAAATAAAGTGATGCAATAAAGTTGAATTTTGTAATATATGTCTAATTAAGAAACTGTGATTTCATTTCAAACATATTCAAATAAATACATCTTGTATTTTTACTAAATGAATAGTGCCATAGAAGAAGTCTCTGGCGAGTTATCTATTTTTACTTATTTAGAATTGGCATGGGAATGAGTTAACATTAACATTTCTATATTAATACGAGAATTAAACTTTTTATTTATGAAAATTAAAAAAAAAATAGGAATATATTAAATATATCATTCAAAAACACGTCAAACGGAGACAGACGCCTATTTAACAATATTATTAGAAGATAGCTACCATACAGTACCGGTTCATTGCTATCCTTCTTTAGTGGCCAATACTCAATGCATTTGAAAGTTTTTGGGTTAAATGCATTCAGAGGATTTTTGGCTAAATTTATTTAAAAGGTTTTATAACCTCCTACGTCTTGTAAGATATTTCTAAAACTTATAAGATATTATATCCTTTTTTTGTACATAAGTTATTAAAGTGTTCAGATAAAATAAGATTTTAAAACTTATCAGATGTTAGTTATGCCAATTTTATAATTAGTATGACTGAAATTATAGAAGTTTGTTAAAATATTAAAAATAAGTTCAGAATTTCTGACTTTTTTAAAAAGAGTTTATAATCTCCTAACATTTTATTTTAGAAGTTTATTAATTTTTTATTAAAAAATACCAAACACTTTTTAATATTTTATAAGATATTTTGAAAAATTTGTAAGCTCACCCAAACACCTGCTTAATCTCCTTTGTCTTTTCTCTCTTGAAAATTAATCTCCAAAAGTTTGTTTTAATTTTTGACATGATAGTTCTACACTTCTACCTCCCAACTCCCATTCATTTTTTTTATTGGAAAACTAGTGAAGTAGTGTTTTTTTTCTTTTGGCGAATACGAAAAGCTACTAACTTCCATATCATGAATGTTATAAAGAATTGCCAAAGAAATGGATAATAATATTAAACAAGTGTTACAAATTGAATTTCAATTAGATTAAATTAACACTATAGTGCCCTTTACCCTTTATTCTTCAAATATAAAGATAACTGCAATTAGGTTAAATTTGTATTAATAGAGAAATTTTCATACCAAATATGATTAACTAATAGCAAAAATAAATTGTAATTTAACAAATACTAATAAAATAGCAAAATGTGTAAATTACACAATAGATACAAATAATGAATTATGAAAAATAAAATAAAGAATCAGCTCGAATACATTAAATAAAAATTATATAGATATAAACAATAATAAATGTATAATAAAAAAAGTGAGGGAAAAGAGATGAAAACTTTGGGAAAATTAAAATAAAGAAGAGAGATTTGCTGGGCCTGGAGTAGAGACTTGGATTGTGTACTTCTTCAAAAAATTTATTTTATTTTATTTTATTTTTTTAAGTTTTGTGGGCTCTTGGTTAGCAAAACTTTATGGAGAATAATGTAGTAGGGTTCATTGAAATAGAAATGGGAAGGATACGATTAACAAGTGTGGTACTCCTCCAATATTTTTGTATCGTAAGATGAGATTGATGAAAGCGAGATGAAATGCGTCTCGTTGTCAAAGATTGAAATGTCAAAAGAAAGTTGTCAACATTTAAATCTTTCGATATGGGCCATGGGGCATGGTACAATAAGATTTCAAAACATCTTACAAAAATTTATAAGATGTTAAAAAGCATTTTGTAAATTTTTTTAAGAAGAATGTTGTAAACTTTTAAAATAAGATATTAAGAGTTTATAAACTCTTTTTAAAATAATATATAAGGAATTCCTAACTTCTTTTTGAAATCTTAATAAGCTCCCTTAATTTTAACAATTTTAATTATTAAATTGCCACTATTAACATCTTATAAGTTCCAAAATTTTATTTTATCCAAAAATTTAAAAAACTTATTTTTAAAAGTAGATTTTCCAGCTTACAATCTTCGAAAACATCTTATAAAATATAGCAGATTATAAGACCTTCTAAATAAATTTAGCAAAACACCCCCTAAACGAGCACACTTGGGTGAGCATGGTTTTTAAGAAGTGTTCTTGACATAAAAAGAATAATTTAATCACCATACGAATTCCGTAAGTTGATGATTAAATAATGATGTTGCATGAAAATGGAGCTAAATCTTTTTCATAAATTAATAACATGTCAAACCTCTAACCATTGTGAAATGTGGTTCCATAGAGTTAAAGTTTGAGTTGAAAATGTGATTGCTTAAATGCCATTTTAGCTTTGAGAATTGGTATTTATATTAATTAAATAGGCTTCAACCCACTTGGATAGGGTACCCATCTTTAGTTGACCTAATTTAGAGGACCCATTGGTCTCTTATTTAGTTTTTATTTTATTGTCCTTAAAATTTTCATTGGAAATATCAAATTAAAAAGGATTAATTAGTAATCTCATTTATCCAGTTCCCTATTCAAGTGGGACATAAATAACTCATGGCTGGAAAGCTTTTTTCTTTGTTCTTTTTATTTTAATTTATACATATGCACGCACATGAAGAGTTCTTTTGAATTCGAATTTTTAAAAAATTAAAATCAAAATTTTCTTTTTAAAATGCAGTTTGGCAAATTAAAGTGGTGGCTGACTTTTCAAAATTTTGTTTTTATTTTGACTTTTCATCTCGATTATGCACTAAAGAAAATTAAACAATATGGTGAAGCCGTCGATTAATTATAGATTGATTGCTTTGTATTCAATTTTCGGATAATCCTATCAAAAATAAAATACCAAATTTCCATCCAAGACAAAAGTCAGCTTTCATTTTGCAAAAGAATAGAAAATAGGAAACGAAAGGAATTCAATCCTTCATTCCTCGCGCATGGCAACCCAAAGGACCAATAACAGCTCTTTGTTGAACATTAATGGTCCGACCATTAGCCGGGCTTTGGTCATTAGGCCATGAGCCCAGTTCTAGATGGGTTGAGCCCTAATTCATTGAACTCATTTTATTAGTTCAAGAAACGCCTTCCTTCTTCAAATCCTTAATGGAGAAAAGATTAACCTTGATAATGTCATCATTTCAAGTTGGTATGATTTTCTGCCTCTCAATCAATTTTATGGTTTGCTCATACTTCTTTTTCATTACAACTTCTGCAATAATAAAACCTAAAATTGTTGATTAGCTCAGCAATTTGATTGAGCCATATTAGGCTGCTAATATACTGAATTCCAGCAAAATCAATACTTATCAACTGCACACGTGATTGCCAATTTCCATTACCTGAACCTAACGTAATTTCAATTGCATATTTTTATCAATCAATATTTTTTTTTTACTTGTATGAGTCGTTTCGGCCAAGAAAGAAAATACCACAAAAAAAATTGACTTTAGTGACTGACAAACAGTGATCGTTCCCAACAGTCACTGATTTGTGACTACTCTGTGACTGATTCTATTTGAAACTTTTTAAAAAAATAGTAACAAATTAGTGATCAATTTGTGACGGAATTAGTGACTCTAAATATGAAAGTCACTAATCGGTCATTAAATTAGTGACCGATTTTTCTTGGGTCACAAAAATGGTCATTGATTTTTCTTGGGTCACAAAAGTGGTCACTAAATTTTTCTTGGATTACAAAAGTAGTCATTTTTCTTGGATTACAAAAGTAGTCATTAAATAATTATATAATACTTTAAGTTAATTAGATAACTTATTATATTAATAAAATTAATTTTTCTAATTAACTAAATAAATTTTTATATTTTATAATTAATAAAATTAATTTGTCTAATTATATTATATTTTTATAAATTATAATTTGAATAGATAAATATTACATATATAATTAAATAATATATTTAAATAAGTTATTGTTTGTATAGTCAATTAAATTGTAAGTATAAGTAAATAATACATTTTTAATTTAATAAATAATGTCACATGTTACGATAACATATAATATGAAATTAGTAATACCTATTAATTATTAATCATGCCATTTTTTAAAATTATAAAAATCTAATTATCATCTAATATTAACATAATAATCTATTAATTTAATAAATTAGCTTTAAATAGTTACTTTATTTATTGCTAAATAATTCACCTAGCAAATAGCATATTAATTCTTTAATGCTTTAAGTTATTCATATAACTTATTATATTAATAAAAACTAATTTATTTAATTATCTAAATGAACTATCATATTTCTATAAATTATATTTTATACAGATAAATAATTACATATATAATTAAATATTCTAATAATATATTTAATTTACTAATTTATTTAATATGATATTGATATGGGATAGTCTAGTAGGCCCAACATCAAGTGGGATAGCCCAGGAAGCCCAATATCACGTCTGTTTGGTCGACTTGTATCAACCTTACTTGACAAAGGTCGCGGTCGACCCTTATCGACTTCAAGACCACTCCAAATATTCTAACATTTAGGTCTGGTCGACATGTATCGATCTCAAGACCCACTCCGGCATTGACTCAAATCTCTGCCGCATTTATTAGTCTGACAGGCAGCATGCCTCCGCATTAATGATGCGTGACAATCGATACAATCACTGCCACCAACTCTACCAACCTTGCTACTACCTTAGGCAAAGAGGCGCCTCCAAAGATACTATTCACCTTAGAAAATAGGAGATTCATCCATCTGGTATAATATCGGGATCTGAATATGAAACGACCATCAACCCCCTGGCAAAGACAAAAGTCAATACACCTGATAAGGGCACCATCAACAAATCACACCTGGAGAAGGCTATAAATACTTTATACTCAACTACGCTCAAGATAATCCCAAATACGCCATAAACCTTCTATGTTCACAGTATTCTATTTGATTACTATATTTTAACCAGAACTAACTTGAGCGTTGGAGTGCCTTAGTCGTAGGCACCTCAGCTAGTCTAACGTGTGTTGTAATCGCAGATCTCAGATCTTGAAAGAAGTACAACTTTGAATACTTGACATCTCTGGTTGAATTCATCCCAAACACTACCCTTTTCACTATAAGTGGCTTTCAGCTGCATCAATTTTGGCACCGTTTGTGGGAAACTATTAAGATAGCAATGAAAAGATAGTAAACACACACAAAGCAGCATCCAAAAGGGAAGAGAATAGGAGATCCACTTCTTCACCTCTCTTTAACCCCCAGTAAGGTGTACATGCTTCGGGCACCAGTGCCCCTCAGAAGCAGTTGGTGATGTTCACCATGCCCTAATTAATGCAACTGATAAGTGAGCAGATTTCAGCCCAACTATTTGCCACTTTGAACAGACATACTACAGTGCCTATTCCTGCCATTGGTGCAACTCTACAGCTGCCCCCATCGGAGAATAGGTCTCTTGAGAACTGTCGCAGCCGTAGAGAATCTAGGTAGCCGCCCGCCAGGTACGAGATCAATCCCAGATGCCCGTAGGAAGAGAGAAGACGACCAAAAATGCGGGAAGAGATAGAGGACTCAATAGATCACATCAGATCTAATCGAGCCATGCAGCGCAATAAGGTCAAGCGCTCTAGGTGTGACTACCATGAAGAAAGAGGAGAGTCTACAGACCTTGCACCTCAGCCTATTAGAGTCCCACAGCGTGATAGGGCCAAGCGTGTTAGATCGAGTCTTGATCGGAACGCCACCCAGATAGATTGGGATGAACGGGAAGAAGTACCCCATTAAGTCCAGCAGCTGAACAGGCGCTTCGATGACATTTTGAGAAAAAATAGTGACAAAGCACCAAACTTGGATTCTCCTCAAAGATCTCATTAAGAGAAAGGGTCCCCTTTCATTCAGGATATCATTGATGAGCACATTGTCGTTGATGCTAAATTCCCAACAGGTCTGTCGAGGTATGACAGCTCTACTGACCCCAATGAGCACCTCATGTAGTTTGAGCATATGATGCAGTTGCATGGACACAACAAATACATCCGTGCTAAGATGTTGGTGACCACCTTCCAAGGCATCGCACTGGACTAGTTCATGAAGCTTGGACCATCATCAATTTATTCTTATGACCAACTGTGTGACAAGTTCTTACACTAGTTTGCTAGCAGAAGGAAGGCAAAGCTCCCCCATACCCACCTCCACACTGTCAAGCAAGGCAAAGGGGAGTCCCTCCATGATTTCGTTACTAGATTTAACATGGAGGTCCTAAAAATAGATAATCCCAGGATTAAGTTCTTGATCAATGTGATGTTCCTGGGACTCAGACACAAAGAATGCACCAATGCATTGGTGCAGGAACATCTTGGGTCAATGGAGGAGCTACTTGACCTGGCAGAAGGTACATGACACAGGAGGAAATGAACAAGCTCAAGTTCAAATCCTCCGAAGTTGAGAAAAAGAAGAAGGAAAGATACGATCAGAAACACAAGGAGTGAGGTCGATTTCTAATCAAGTGTTTCCACGACCATACACCATTGAACATCCTGAGAAAGGAGGTCCTTTATGCCATCCGGCATGATAACCTCCTTAAAAAGCCCAAAAAGCTGACGGAGATTGAAGCCATGAAGAAATTAAAGAAATACTGCCACTTCCACAAATAGAAGAGGTACAACACGAATGAATACTTCAATCTCCAAGATGAGATCGAAAGGTTCTTCAGGTAGGGCCACCTCAAAAAATACATAGTTGTGGACGCTCAGACTGAAGGGGGAAAAATCGAGCGAACTCTCCATAGAGAAAGATTAGTTAGCCCCAGGAGAGAAGATAAAGAAAAAAAGCCTGCCCAAGAGGATCGCACACCTATCAGAGATGTAATTGACATGATTGCAGAAGGTCCTACTAAGGAAGGACTCTAAGTCCGCTCGAAGGCAAACATAAAAGAGGCTTGAGTCTGATAAAGCTACACCTGTTGAGATAACTTTTTACCTCACAACGAGCGTAGAAC